>VWYH01004915.1:251257-263922 GCA_013399365.1 Pampusana beccarii | reverse complement strand
AGTTGTTTGAAAAGGCCAAAGTCATATGGGCTTGTTCCAGTAGGAAGAAAAAAGAAGCAGCATACTGCTTTCCTTTCACATCTTTGATTTTCTGTATTTCTCCCTATCATTTTACTGAAGGAAGCAGTAACACTTTTTTCAAATACGGATAAATTAAATATCAGATGTTATCAATATTTCATTGGCTTTGTAGGATATTTTGGTGGATGAATCCGCATATGAATTTGCAATCTGATTATTACTGCTGGTCTTGTAATGAGAATACTCAGAACATCTGTTAAGTATTATTTTCTCTTTTTTTTTTTTTTTTACATTAACATGTTCTTTCAATTCCACAAGCAAGACTTGAATTCCTGCCTTAGATAACTTTTTTCTAATATTATCCTAAAAGATGTTTGAATTCTCAAAATATTTTTCTAAAGCTGAATATTTTCAGTTAAATACTCACTGAGTAAGACATAAACTGTTCTTCATAACAAGCTTTGTAGAGGCTTTTTCTATCTTTCCAACTGTAGTAAGCAGCTCTTTTACAGCAGTTGATGATTCAAAATACAGTTAGTCCAATACTACTCTTCTTACATAGATAGTTAACTTTATTTTTCAATGGCTTGATTGTCTTTGTGAAGAATATGTTTCATTATTTGGTTGAAAAGGAGCAGCAGAGAGTTATCACATAAAGATACAAATATTTACAAATAAGTATCTCAATAGAAATAAATAAATAAATAAATAAATAAATAAATAAATAGATGTAAATCAAAAGAACTTAGAATTTCTCCCATAGATGGAGACACAGGAACAGACATAACTGAAATATTTCCCAGCTACAAATGTTTTCCCAGAAATTAATCAAGTTAAGACTTTAAAGATCTTACAAAAGACATAGCTTTTACTTAGCATATTGTAATAAGTTCCATTTTATACAGAATTAAGTGTTCATTTTCTGAAGAGGCGGTTTTCCTTCTTTCCAGATTTTCAGTGTGTTGAACTGCTTTAAAGAAACATCTTTCTTCACACTGAAACTAGGGGAAATTTGCTTTTTAAGTGAGGCAAGATGAACCTGGCCACACTGCTGTACAGATTTATGACATACTGTGGATACATTTCTGCCGAAGATTTCATTGTATATTTCTGCTGAAGATGTTCTGTAAGAAGTCCTCAACTTGAAGTGGCATAATAGGGTGACTTGCAACAAAGCCTCATACAGGGTGTCCTGAAGTCTCCTAAGTCATAAAAAAAGAAAAACCCTAATACAACACAGCAGATGTATGGCTCGGTAGACAAAATAAGATGTGTAAGTAGCTCACTTACGATAAACTGTAGAATTTTTCAAGTATGACAATGTTTGACCAACAAAGAACCATGAGAATATTCTACAGCTATGCTTAATTTAACCTAAATTACCAACCATGTATTCCAAACCCTTAGCTGCAACTTCATAGCACCAGGCAACCAAAATTTAACAAAGTATGGATCTCTATGAAAAAAAAAATGACATACAAAACCATCGAATTTAAAGAATGATGTAGTAGTACTCACTTTAACAAAGTTGTTCCCTAAATTGTTCAGCAAAAATAGTAAACATATATAAGCCAGTGGAATAATTTCCATAACACTTATAATTCTGTTATTCTGGACTATGAGAAATTCATGGCATGGGTCATTCAAAATATCTGAGTGAGACCATTTATTTAAAGAATAAGTAGATTGATTACAAGTGCATTTTATTCTGATATTAACCTTTCTGCATTTTATACCTGAAGATGGATCACACATGCTACAATATTTGCTTTTTTTTCTTTGCAGTCAGAAGTTGTAACATTGCCAGATCTCATTACGAGGTTGTGTTTTGGGTTTTTTTTTTTCCTTAATGCCTCCTCACCAAAATCCATATAATTAATGAGGATTCTCCCTTGAATAAAATTAAATTTCTAGCTTTTACTGCAGCGGAGAAAAGCTTGAGAGCATGTTCCACTGCATCTTAAAAATTAAAAAAAACCCCAAACTAAACAAACAAAAAACGAAAAAAAACTTTCCAAAGCTGCTGTTATCTTTAAGCTGTTTCTTAATTCTGAAGCATCTACCACCATTTTCAAATACGCCGAATTAGCATTACTTGGATGCAACATGGTTTTCCTAGGTGACAGATTTTCTGATTTCTGTGAGGCTATATTTAGCTTTTTAAAGTTAAATGCACACACAGAGACAGGCAAACATATAAGCGGGCATCTGGTTTGTGTGTGCATAAATATATTTATTTTCTTGAAGGTTAGTGGAATTAATTACAGACAACTTCTTAGCACATTTTAAACATACGGAGGAATTGATGTAAATTCACAGAACTTCATTTAACCCCACGCAGACCTATACATTAAGAGAAACAGAATCCGGCTGAGAAAAAGCATTTCAAACCCTCATACTAATAAAACTAGGAAAAAAGCTAGTGAGACCCTGATTGAAATTGTAGAATAAAATTAAAACTGGTCATGCTTCCTACTTTTTCATCCCACATAATATGATGGACAAGAAGACTGGTTGAAATTCATTAGACTTTATTTACTACCAGAAACAGACCATACAAGAACTGTCTGTGGGGTTCACAGGCACAGAAGTTCAACAATATGCCAAATATTGCTAATCTAAACCAAATAAACAACAAATATCAACCCTAGATAGTCATAAAGAATTTAAATCCTACTCCCAGTGAGCTTTATGTTACTGGATAAACAACATTGAGCCTTTTTATGAAAAAAAAAAAAAAAAAGGATAGCTGCATCTTATGCACATGGTATTTGTATAGAAACAGCAAAGAGGAGGTGAAGTAGCAAGTTATTCTGCAGCTGGTAGATGGTCACAAAAGAAAATCTGTCCTATGACTTCTCATCATCAAAAAATTGTCTAAAACTTATCTATAACAAAGATCCCTGAGACCTGTTGTTGTAGAAACACAGGGGTACATCATAACAATCCACAATTCTGTTCCACCTAGCAAGATATTAATATTCTGAAAGTCATCTGTGCTAGTTTGACTAAATGTAAGTTAACTTTCTTCATGCAGTTAGAAACCTTTATTTTTCATAGCTAGCATGGTCATTGTTTGAGAACAAGAAGATAATACCGTGGGACAGAGTTAAAGTTTTTAATCGTTGCTGTCTGGGAGCCAAGGTCTCTCAGAGCTCTCTGTCCACAGGTGTGAGGCAGCTGGGAAGTTGGGCATAGATGGGGCAGACCTTATTTGACATCCAGACTGAGTAGTAAGAATATTCCACACCATTAGCATCATGCTTTATGTTTAAGGAGAGTCAGGATCTTCCAGCTAGGTAGTGGAGTCAATATGGAGTTAGGACGGAGACCTGTTCGGTGGCTGTTTGGGAGTTTCTTTAGTTTGGCCTTCTGCCACCCTGCCATTTTGCAGAGGCTTCTGGGCCTTTCTGCCTTTTTCTCTCTTCTCTCTTCAGGATCAGCTGTTTGGGATCAGGGTGCTGTTGCCTGGGACTGGCTGCTCAGTGTGGACAGAATTTGTGAGGAATTTCATCAAGTATCTCTTATTTTATATTCTATTTCTATTTTATATATATATTTAGTAGTAGTAGTAGTATACTAGTGTTATTTTGTTACTTTATTAAACTGTTTATCTCAATCCACAAGTTTCTCCCTTCCCTTTCAATTGTCTCCCCTATTCGGGGGTGGGAAGTGGAGGAGTGAGTGAGCAGCTGTGGTTGTTATATTGCTAGCTCGAGTTAAACCATGACAGACCACAGTCAGCTGCTTTGAGCAATGAGTCAAAAAATTCTGTATCAATTAAAAATAAAGTTAACATTCATTTCTTACAAAGCACAAATACATCATACATAAATCTGTAAACGTGCAATGTTTTTCAAGAATACCATTAAGACCACAGCCTTGCACAAGAGTAGTGATGATTTCTCAGGTAAATAGATATAAAATATAATTTAAAAAACTATTTTGTTTGCAATGAATGCTGTCTTGGTTCAGTCCCTTAAAAATCATTACCTGAGGATCTAAATAATGACACTGTAAACTTTATCTGCTGCTGTATCCAAAATATATGGAAAAGAGTTCATCTTTTCACTTTGAAAAAATCTGTTTTTCTTTCACTCTACGCTTATTTTTTTTCAATAATATCATAAAGTTAAATTAATTCCCACTCCTGATTTTTTTTTCTTTTATTATTTTTCTGTCTTTCTTTAACAGCTTGTTACCCCTAAGTTACCTTATAGTTTTGGTGGATAATGAAACAGTAATATTCTATATTTCAAAAGACAAGCATTTGTATAACTGATTTATTGAAATATGCTGAAGCAATTGGCATTGTAAAATATTATGAGTGCTAAAAGTGCTTTTTTCATTAATCACTGTAAATGGTTCTGACATTTTTAGGGGCAAATTTTATGTGGAAACTACCCAAACCCTTTGGGTAAAATGATTTGTTATTTAAAACCTCTTAACATGGAGAGGTGATACTTCAGTTTGTTTCAAGACAGAATTATATAGCCTTTTGAGGGAGGATAATAACCGTATCTAAAGAAAGCATTTGCTGAGTTTAGACATTTTTAGTTATATTTGTTATCAGAAAGTAATACATCAGTTGTGCTTTTCTGTGCAATACTACAATTTTTATGGTACGAATGAGGAGAAGAACAACCTTTCATTTCAAATATTTATTTTAACAACTTATTAACACATAATGGATTTTAACAAGCCTGAGATGTTCCATGGTTTTGTGAGAGGAATAGTAGACAATTTTTACTCACCTACCTACTTACAGCGCTTTAGTTTGAAAATGTCAGGCTCCTACCTTTTTTTTTTTCATGTATCTTAACTTTCCTCTTAGAAAACAAACTTTTATGTTTCAAGGTTGTCAATTAATTAAAAAAAATTGCTTAAAATAACTGGTTCACAGTAAATTTATTTATTGTGGGAATTATCTTTTGTGTTATCATTATGTAGAAATTTTCAGCTCTTTCACAAGGAAAAGGGTGAGTACACATCATATCTTCAAAATGTCCTGGTCTTGCCTACTAAAGCTGAATATTCTTTCACTCAGATGGCTTAACGAATTTGCCCACTGAAAAAGTCTGAAATGGGCATTAGCTGAGATATTTCCCTCAGAGAATGGTAAGAAGGAAAGATGTCATCTTCTCTGATCATCTGGAAATACTAACATAAATGGCCTCATAGGGCTAATAAGCACAATGTTTTAAAGGATGTGAGAGCATCAAGATTATAGTTTTACTTCATCTGCTGCTTTTCTTACAGCATCAGGTGGTAAGCATTACTTTTTATCTTCATTTCTCCCTTCTGAGTGGCTTTTCTTCCTCAGGCTTTGGAAGTGAAAGGCTGGGTGTAAAGAATATGCACCTGAAAGCAGAGAAAGAACTTTTCAGAATAGGTTCATGGTCCATCTTCTTTCTGAAGGAGCAGTGATGCTTTCCTTGGCAGTTTGATCTTTGTTTACTTTTTCTGCCTACTCTTCAGATTCAGCTTTAGAAGGTGCTCAAGACCACACCAGCTTGCTTCTGTGAGGCCCTATTCTCTTCTTCCTTCAATGCCTGCTATGATAAAATCCAGCATTCTGTTGCATTCGGTTGCAGCCATGTGACTCAAGGCTATCTCTGTCTAAATACAGGCTGTGTCTGTGAAAAAGGGAGACAATGAGAATTAATTCTTTTGCATTAAAAAAGCACCCCTGGCAACAACTGATCAAGATGATGCTTTGATGAAAACTGATAGCTGAGAAAACCTTTTGTTTGTTTGTTTGTAAATTGTTGGATGGTTTTCTTCTATTGTAGCACTTCTCATGTACCGTCCAAGATTATTCACGCTGCAGATTGTGAGTATGTTACTGTGCTGGTTTTGGCTGGAAAGGAGTTACTTTTCTTCATAGTAGCTACTATAGTATGGGGCTGGTTTGGATTTGTGTTGAAAAGCGTTGATAACACAGGGCTGTTTTCCTTATTACTGAGCAGTGCTTACACAGAGTCAATGCCTTTTCTGCTTCTCACACCACCCCACCCCACCAGTGAGTAGGCTGGGAGAGGACACAGATGGGACAGCTGATCACAACTGACTAAAGAGATATTCCACACTATATGATGTCATTCTTGGTAATAAAAACCTGTGGGAAGAAGGAGGAATCGGTTATGTTTGGAGTGGTGGTGTTTGCCTTCACAAGTAAACATCACGCATGATGGAGCCCTGCTTTCCTGGAGATGGCTGAACACCTGCTTGCCCATGGGAAGCCATGAATGAATTCCTTGTTTTGCTTTGCTTGTGTGTGTTGGTTTTTGCTTTACCTGTTAAACTGGTATCTCAACACAGGAGTTTTCTTACTTTTACTCTTCTGATTCTCTTCCCCATCTTATGGCAGTGAGTGAGTGAGCAGATGTGTGGTGCTTAGTTGCTGTCTGGGGTTAAACCCCAGCAGTGACTTTCTCTCAAGATTGCTCTTTAACCCAAGAACAAGCTGATGTGTAGGGATTTTACTTCATTAATTGGCCAAATAGCAAAAATGCGTGCTTCAGTTATCTATTTAAGATTATATTTTAGATGAATGTGATCGTTATTCAGCTATATTTAGTAGTTTAGGCAGGAATCAAGAAATCTGATTGTGTCTGAGGACACAGCCACAGAATTATGAATACTCAGTAACACCAGGTTTACTGTAAAATCTTAAAAAAATACATGGAAGGTGAGTAATATTAGTAATTCCTTCTAAAGTCCGCCTTTCTTACTGGCTACTGCCTGCAGTTCACACAGCAACCATTAATTTTAATAATCATCTGCTCTCCAGCTGTTTGACTGAACCATTTCTGGTAGCTCAGGAAGAAACATGTCACCCATCACAACGGGATGCCACATAATGTCTCCAGAAACCAGACTTCCCCAGATATGCCCAGCAGCACAATTTTAGTGAACACTTTTTCATGGACATTTCTTTACTCATTTAAGTATGATAAATAGCAAGCGTATCACTCTGTATGAATATCACATGGTGGGTTAAACTGTTCAGGAACTTGAAACTATGTCTACAATTTATGCATATTTCAATCAATTCTTATTGCATTATTTTAGGAATTCTTCTATTTGGTTACTATTTTCAATATCATTCTATTATATGCTTTATATTTCTAATTTCTGCTTTGTCCTTAAATAAGTGTGTAGAAAAGTTTCAGACACTGTTTTGTGTTCAGTACATGCTACAGGTCTTTACAAGACATACATAGACATTTAGGGGCTTTTAAGACCTCTTCAAAATGCTGTCTGTCAGTAAGCATACCCTTTCACTGGTACTTGGCTGCACATCAGAAATATCACTTCAGTATCTAACTAATCTGTCTTACTATAAAGCTGATCTAATTTCAGCACAATTATAATATTTAGATTTCATGTTTTTATACATACATAGATTAAGTTACAATACTGGAATATTTGAATTGTGAACATGTCTTTTTAATATGATTTATTTTAGCCTAAGGAAATAAAGCTTATGTGATTATTCTGTTCCTGTCTGGATGTACAAAACAGTCTGTCTTGCTTCATCTCAGTATCTTTTGAACTCTCTGGTCAATCTCAATCAGAATTGCTAGAAAGATGAAGACATTATGCAGGTCAAGATGACGGAGATGTCATTGAGATCAGAGACATCAAGAAGACATCAGCTTTAAGCTTCTGAATACAGTCAGCCAAATGAGAAGAAAAACTTACATACTGCCCTCATACCATAAGACTTAGTGAATGTTTAAAGCTAGTTAGACTCTGAAGAAATAAGCTTTTAGCTGGATTTTCACCAAATACCAATGAATCCAACCACATGACAAAAAGCCATAGAAAATCAGACTTTGACAGTTCCTCTGTGTTTGAAAGTCACTTCTATAGAAATCACATGTAAAATGGTGTCTTCAACATTCACCTAAGGTCGTGATGGGCACTGCTGCAATAACATAACTAGCTTATATTCTCACCTTTGCTGAATTACTTTGCCCAAAACTTCATCTCTAGAATCCTTAGCTTTAGTATTCATGTTTTTTGATATCTTGCCTTATGTTTCTATTTTCTGTTTAAACAAGGATCTGATGCAATAAACAGTGACATTACATATATAGTTTTAGTGAGGGCCCAGGATAACTTTGGCCTTTGTAGCCCTGACAGAATATCAGGCAAATGAAACCCCAAGTCAAAAACTCTGCAGTGCATGTGACTTGCTGGAAACAGCTGAGTTGGAGAATGAAGGTAGCTGCCTTCAATCAAAGTGAGTTGTCCTGAACATGTAAGTTGAGGCAGACCTTGGGGGAATTTAGGAATATACAACTTTGGAAACAATGAGCTGGATCTAGCTGGCAAGGAAGCTGACAGTTTCCATGAGGGTTGCACAGAGAAGATGGTTCTCATGTTTGCTATTGACTTATATGTATTTTACTCTCTGAGTTATCTCAAATTATCATTTTAAGTTTGGCATAAGAGAAGCATAACCTGATGCATGACCTGCCAACTGTTTCTAAAGTTTAAATTCCAGGCTTTATCTGTCTTAAATATACTTTGTTTCATGCAGGTACCTCAAAAGCAAAGGAAATCATGCTATCCTAACAACAGGTATCTGAACACGAAGAAATTCAGAAAGATATCAGCTCTTTTCATGGTGCCTAGATAAAAGTTGCTTGTACTAATGAGGTGTGTTACTATAATGCTGGATCTACACAATTGGAAAAGCCACAAAATCAGGAGAAAAAACTGGTAAGGGTATTGATTATAAAGTGGAAAAAAAATATGAAATTATGTCTTCTCAGAAGTGTCAGTATTTTATGCAGGTTTTACATAAAACTGCTATTTCTGTTTGGTGTATTAAATTGCTCCAGAAAACCATCTGGAAAATACACCTATTTGCAACTAAAAGTCAAATTTATCTTTAACATTCCTCCTTCTTCAGGAAATGCCTTTAAACAAAATATTGGTTTTCACACTTAGCTGTTTTCTTTGTGTAACTACAGGTGTGTCCCTTCTAACTTTTATCCTCCTTAGAGTGGAATGTATCATATATTTACAAACCCTGAGAAAACAACTTATGAAATATAGTTGCCCAAAAGTACTTGGTTACTAAATTATGTTAAAAGTAGATGTTTCAATGCAATTGATAGCAATTGTATCACCCTCAGTGGGGTTCAGGCCACTAAACATGTCAACAGTGTGGTTTGCTTCTGAACCATATCATCTCCATGTCCATTCAGGGAAAGAACAATTTTAGGGCATGAATTATCTAACTTCTTTCAGCTGTCTTCTTTAGGAAAGGCATAGTGCCTGAAGATCAACATCAAAGACAAATTTGGCTAGCTATCACAGCTGTATATTGCAAAAGTTTACATTTGGACCAACAAAGACACTTTCTCACCGAAGGCATCTTTCACAGCTAATATTGGACAAGTGGATTATTCCGTGCAATTAAAAGAGAAAGGTCAAGACTAATAGAATCACTGCCCATGCCTAACTATTTCAAGAAATTTTAGGTGCAAGTATAGTGTTGCTATCATGATTTCAAGGATGTCAGTCCATGTCCTGGAGTGGTGTTTCATACGCTTGGTTTCTCATATTTTGCCATCTCTCAGAACACTGTTGCAGAGTACTACAATCACATGTGATTTTCCTTCTTACAGAGGAGACGTTAAAAGAAATGGTAGTATCTAAGTCACGTGCTGGTACGGAGTCATGACATAACTGCAACGTGGATCTTAAGCTGGGTTTCTAGGTTCAGTTACATGCATGCAGTCTATTACAATAAGAGATACTTTGCAAAGCAAAATATTTTGGTATACACCATCAGATATGTGACACTCCTGCTAAATATTTCAAGTTCTGTGAATCACAATTTATAATAAAAAAAACAAACCAAACCAAACCAGAAGAATAAAATGTTTTCTGTACTTACTTACTTTTGAATTTATATGTGAGCTCCACCATCTGTAATTTTGCAGCACTTTTTTCCAAAGAGAATATTACTAGGTTTAAAATAAAAAGAGAGAGAAAAACAGAGAGAAATATGTGGCAAAATGTATTATTTATAGATCTGCTTCAAAAATATCTGGCTACTGCACAGTAGCTGGCAAATAAAAAGCCACATACCTTTTTGCCAAAATGCATATGCCGTACGGTTGCCAAAAACAAACCATATGCAGTGGATGTCCTTCGGGTAGGTAATATTTTGTTTCCTGAATGACCAGTTTTACCGCGTCTAGAATAAAGAAATCTATAGAAAACAAGTAATATATTAAAATAAAGGTAGAGCAGCTTTCCATATTTGAAAGCTAAAATCTATAAAGAAACATTAAAAAAAGAAAGGAAACTCTTTAACAATGTTTTCCTAAATACAGATTAAAATTTTAATGACATTTCTTTCTGATAAAACTGGGAAGATCTTAATGCTAATTGTATATTTAAGTTATTTTAACTTCTTTACTGGAAAAATTTCTTAGGGCCTTTACAAAGATTACACAGTAGCTAAATATTGGACCAGATTTTTGTAATATAATACAATCACAGAATCATAAAGTGGTCTGTGTTGGAAGGGACTTTTAAAGGTCATCTAGTTCAACCCCCTGCTACGAACAGTGCTCAAAGCCCCGTCCAACCTGACGCTGAACACTTCCTATGATGGGGAATCCACAACTTGTCTGGGTAGCTTGGTCCAGTGCATCACAACACTCATAATAAAAAAGTTCTTCCTTATGTCTTATCTAAAATTAAAACTACCCTTTTACAGTTTAAAACCTTTGCCCCTTGTCCTATCACTACAGGCCTTGGTAAAGCAAATCTTTTCACCTTTTTTATCAACCTTTTTATATATTGAAAGGCCACAATAAGGTCTCCCTGGAGACACTGCTGATTCATTATTTATGTGTTTCAGTAGTCAGTAAGACTGTTTTAAATCCTCTTCAAATTCATGGTAAATCCTGCAGATGGATTAGACTGTGCATGTTGCAGAGAAATATGTATTTTTTAATGAATGAATTGGAAATAATGTATATATAATGTGGCAATTTGTTAATTAAAAATTCATTTAAATAATTACTTTTGATCATTTATCTTTTAGATATCATTACTGTGTTATCATATTGGACATCTATTTCACAGTTTTAATTCACATACATTTAAATTCTGTGTCCTTACAAATAGTGCTTGTTCTTTGTAGTTTCACACTGGCTTGCAAGATTAAAGAGAGTCTGATATAATGACTTCAGATCAAGCACACTCTCATTTATTACTGAAGCATGTAAATGTTCAGGTTCAAACAACTGGTTTACTTGTTGAAATCCATTCTGTATTTTAAGCATCTCTATATTATTATTGTTTCATCTCCCTTTCTATTTTTCAAGATTCAGACAATCATACGCACCTTTTAGATGACTTGTGAAGTATTTACTTATTTTTCTTTTCATATTAGTTTTCTAATCTCATCTACTTTTGCCCTCTAATTTACTCCATCATCAGTGATTGTTTCAATGTTTTTTCTATATTGCTCTTGAACTAAAAAATAAAACCAAAACCCCAAATCACCCATAACAGCCTCGTAAAGGGCTTGCAAATGCATAACAAATAAAACTACTTGCTAAATGTGGCCAATCTGCACTTTCATTACATGGAGTAGTACAATTTACATAGTGCTAATCTGAAAATATGAAAATACCAGGGGTTTTTTTGTTTTTTTTTTTTTTTTTTATTTGATTTTTTTCAATTCTTTTATCTNAGACCCTCCAGATCATCGAGTCCAACCATAAACTAACTCTAGCACTAAACCATGTCCCTAAGAACCTCATCTAAACACCTTTTAAACACCTCCAGGGATGATGACTCAACCACTTCCCCGAGCAGCCTTTTCCCTCACTTCACAACCCTTTCCATGAAGAATTTTTTCCAAATCTCCAATCTGAACCTCCCCTGGCACAACTTGAGGCCATTTCCTCTTGTCCTGTCACTTGCTACTTGTGAGAAGAGACCAACACTCCCCATGCTACAACCTCCTTTCAGTAGCTATAGTCAGCGACAAGGTATCTCCTCAGCCTCCTTTTCTCTGATCTCACTCGAATAACTGTGTTGAAAGAAGTCAATTTGGATACTAAGAGAAAAAAAAATCATGCTTTCTGTTTGAATCTGGAAGCAAACATGGTAATTAATTACATATAATTTATACGGTCACAAGTACAGACTACAATTATTGAATTACACGTTTATAATGATATATTCCTACGTTGCATAATTCCTTTTTCATCCCACCCTTTGTATAAATAGAACTCACAACTTAAATCCAATATTTTGCTCCGTAATATCTTGTTTTCTTCCTTGCTCTATGGACAGTTTACCACGTTGTATCACATGTATCTTCCTCACTTTGTCTGTACTGTTGCACAAGTCTTTACTAGTTCCCTGCCCTCACCAAAATTCGGAAAGCTACCATAATGATTTTTTTTTTTTCGGTATGCATCATTGTCATCTTTAATATATTTCACACTCATGAATACTTTGGAAATACCTCAGAATATATATATTTTTATCAATCTAATTGTGATCATCCATGTCACTTTCAGNTTTTTTAATTAATTGATTTTTTTTAGGTGAACAAGGAAAACTTCAGCTTTAGTGTATTTGTTCCAAAAACA
>VWYH01004915.1:14054-246542 GCA_013399365.1 Pampusana beccarii | reverse complement strand
ACTGTGTCAAATGCTTTACTAAAATCAAGATAGACCACATCCACTGTTTTGCCGTCATCTATCCACCTGGTTATGTCCTCATAAAAGGCTATGAGGTTGATAAAGCATGACTTCCCCTTGGTGAAGCCATGTTGACTGCCCGTAATGACCCTCTTATCCTTAATATGCCTTGAGATGGCACCAAGGATAAGGTGTTCCATCACCTTTCCAGGGATGGAGGTGAGGCTGAACAGTCTATAGTTACCCGGGTCCTCCTTCTTGTTGTTTTTGAAGACTGGAAGCACATTTTATTTAGAATAAAAGTCACATTACTAGTTGGTTCTGTTGAAATGGAGAAAGCATTTTCTTGTTGTGAACTTTAAAGGTACATAATTCCGTTATCCAAAATGGTTCAGAGCAGAAGAATTGCTCACAGATGACTAAACAATCAGTACAAGAAAATGTACTTTAATATCTGTGTCAAAACACAGGTGGCTTCCATGTACATTTAAAGCTTTTTAGAGATAAAATGAGTCTCTTTAGGTTTTACTTTAAAAAGTTATTTACATAAGTGACATTTCAAGCATCATACAATGTTGAACTAAAATGCACTTTAAAGTAAATTGAAAACAAGGTGTTTCAGTTTCTAAATTAGGCCACAGCATTCATGTATTCCTGGTAAGTAAAATTAAGTGTATTTTAAAGGTGAAACAAATGACTCTTTAGTGCCTGTACCTATATTCAGATTATTTTCTGACAACAGCAGTCATCACTGTCATCAGAAAGGCAGGAAACCATATCACATGATCCAGACGCAGACAAGGCAGAAGAAATAGAGAAATCTGAAAAGAGAATACACATATTTTAATCTTGGTGATAAAGAGTTTTAAACAATTATATTTTCGTTTCTATTAATTTAAAATGTAGAGTTTTCACAGTCAAATTCTGGAAATCTTTTCATCTAATGTCACATAAGCTAACTGATATTTACTGTCACAGTATGACTCTTGAATTATTCTGTTCATGTTTTGCTCTCTGAATCTTCACTGTTGACCTCCATAGTGGACCTGGTCTTGCACAAACATAACCATGGGGCTATTTTTTGCACTCTTTTGCAGTCAGTAACTACATATTTCTCCAGTAACACATTCGAACTGCTGCGGGAAAAATCGAGATGCAATTTCATGGTTGGCATAATCAAATGCTTTGCGATAAAAAGTTGTATTGCAGACTGCTCAGACACGTCTTCTCTATTTTCTAATAAGGCTGTCATTTGGATGGCAAATGCATGCTTATATCATGGAAAGTTTTAGTCCTGGTAGCTAAGCCTCTCTGAAGTAATTTCAAGGCATATGTATTTGAACTGTTATATTTCCTTTTCTTTGAATGCTTTTCAGAACATTGCACTTCTAAAACTATGTTTAGAATCAGCAAGACTGATTTAGAACAGAAATACTCTTCTCATGAATAAATTTTAAAATTTCATTATTTATCATAGGTGAAATTCCTCTTTATCCGGAAAGAAGATTCTTTATGAAAACACAAAGCAGCAAAGTCACATTTGAGGATAGTCTCAACACTAGAGTTAGACAGTAATGTGAACACTTAGTTTGTACTATTTAGTCTATCAACTTTAATTAATGGAGAATCTACTGAATTTACAGTTTTGTAGCACAGATTTTTGAGTGAAATTATATTTTACAGGGAAACTGTATTTTTCTCCCACTTAGCACAGTTTAACATAACAAGCAGTTCTTCTTTACCTAAGTAAGAAAACTCTGTAATGGAAAAGTCTGCCTTCCTTACTGAGTTAACTTCTTTTATTTTTTTCTTTAAACTTGTGTCCAGTATTTCCTTACCAGCATTAAACTTGTCCTTGATATTTACTTACTGTTATAGGAGGAGACAGGATCTGTTTTTAGGGTCTCCAAAGATTTGTTGTCACAGGATCCTGGAGCATTATGAACTACTTTGGGGACAAATCTTATAATTAAGTCTCTCTAAGTTGGGTTCTGCAGAGTTCTGTTAAACTTTCATGCTTCAAACAAATGCTCATGTTTATCCATATCGAGATCCCTACAGCACCATGATGTTAGAAATTTAAGTTCTTCAACAAAGATATTATCTTTTACAGATTTCATTGATTACACAGTGGAACTAATTCCTTCAGAGAGAACAAGTGAAATTGATTCATACATACATACATATTTCCAGCTTCATAGGACTAAATACACTAATAAGGTACGCCATACAAAAATAGAGCTTTTAAAGTTATGAAGTATCATCAACATAAACAAGATGTGGTCTTTGTAAGTGTTAGAATCACTGACTCTAGTAAAGCAAGTAGAAGGTGAAGATGCTGTGAGAGACCTAAACATCTTTTTGGAGATCTGAACACTTAAGCATATACCAGCTTTTTTTGTACATTTACTCCCAACTATTTGATCTCTCCATTAACACCAGACAGTATTTGAGCTATGTATTTTATTTTATCATTATATATTTACAAAACATTTTCGACTAAAAATAATCTAGATAATCAAATTAAATAGGATATGTAAGCAGTATGTAATACCATATTAATTGTCACATCATATGTCACAGAAATTAATGACCTTATTCACACACCCACACATACCTCCATAACAAATTAAATCAGAAGTCATCCTTACTTGGCCTTTATAGTGCCTACAACTGAGGTGAACATCAATACTTACCAGTCTGAAAAGAAAACACACATGCCATCACTCAGTATTTACCACAAAGGATCTTTAGTATCGCTGAGTTATGAAATAATGAACCTCTCTGAGCAACCCAGCTAACAATCAAATACAGATCAGTTGAGACATGTTTTATTTTGGTGTCACTGTAGAACAAAAACCTTACTTTCTCACACACACCCCAAAATAATTTATGAGGTATGTGTCATAGTTTTTATTTTCGTTTCGAAGATCATACTTTGAAGTCAGTTACATAGGAAGAAACTCATATCCTTTTTCTTTATCACTATTAGTCATTTTTAGTTATCTTTAATATATCCATGACAGAAAGTACAGTTCACTGTTTCCCTGAGCGGAACTTGTATTCTGGCATGGTATTTAAACTATTTTTACTTTTCAAATTCGAAAGGAGGAAGATTTTAATTCTGGCAATGGCATGAAGTGGGAGAGATGGTTACTGTTTCAGGCCTGGAGGGCCTCTCTGAACTGTAATCAAGAAAAGAATAGACCTTTTAGTGGTCTTCTTTTAAACTGTTAAACTGTTATTTTAAAATCTACAGCACAGCTTGTTTTCCAGGCAACGCTTTGATACTATGCACTACCATTTGCTAGTTGATAGCTATCAACTAGCATGTGGTATCAACTGGCATGTTTACCTTCAGTACACTTGAATAGTGAACTGGAAATCCAGCCAGTTATTCATTCAAAATATAAACAAGTATATCCATTGCTTGACTTAATTCTCATTCCGTAGCTTGAGCCAGAATTTTAGCTAATTTAATTGAAGAAATCCATGAAAGAAAAAGAGAGTCCTCTTACTTTCCTAACTGGAAGTCTAACTGATCAAATGAGTTCCTAAAGTGACAGCAACACACAAGGAAAGTATTGGCCTGTCCACACTTGAACTAAAATTTGCTTAGAATAATATTTTCTTGGGTGAAAATTGAAATATTTCATACCTTCGGTGAATCTGCTGGAAGTGATCAGTAACACACACCTTCCCTAGTAGCTGTAGACAGGCACAGTGATGCTGCTTTTACTTTTAATGATTAGAAACTCAGTTGTAGGACAGCATTTGACTGGTTTCAAGAAAACCCCCAGCATGGACCAGTTGATAAAGGAGGACGTGTTGGAACTTGTCGGCCGCAGACCTTGGGAGGGGTTAGATAAGAGCTTTGTTTAGGAGGAACAGAGAATACTGACTACCTGCAGATGGTCATGGGTGCCACCTTGATAAGAGGAATTGTTTCTGTCCCTGAGGGAAGTGTTTAAAAAGGGGCTTCTTTGCATTAGCCAATCTGTGATTGCCAAGTTTAGTGTGAAAACCAATCAACTTGAAATGCGTTGTTTGTAACTAGTATAAATATATGTTAGGAACACAATAAAATTGACATCTTGCTTGCATCAAGCTGCGTCCCGTCTCTCAATCGCGGCACTCGGTTTGCTTGCACTTTGCTCAGGGATCAATACTCTACGCTAAAAAGCTGATGAATGTTTCTAGCACAACATTTGAACAGGTTATGATCAGCAATATCTTAATAACATAATCACAAAAAAGGTCTATGTGTAGTAAATAAGTGAAGTAGTAATAAAGAGTTTGAATATGAAATCTATGCTAAAAAGAGCTTTTTACAAGTGTCTACGTAAACTGAAAATAAACAAATACAACTTTTATAGACCACTGACTGCCAAAACCAACTTTGTAAGCCTGTTTTACAATACTTCACTTATGTCTTAAATTTTGACTATGTAGTGTCACTGTTTAAGGCTGGGCTGGCAATTAAATGGAACAACTGATGATCTCTGTTAACCTTTTCCTTCCTCAGAAGAGGAAAGCAAAGAAGAAAAGGGAGAGAAACATATGTATTGGGAAATTAAAATAGCTTTAATAAAACAATAATGATGAAAACTACTACTACTAATAATAAAAAATAATGAAGAATATACAAAACCAATATTGAGTTCCCTTGATGATGATGACAGAATTGCGTGCCACAGTGTCTCGCACCACTGATGCTGCAGGTCAGGCACTGTGAAATCTCTGACCAGACTCAGCAGCAGATGGGAACCAGATTCAGGAATGCATGGATTGGGATTGGAGGCAGGAGAACTGGCATAGTCCTCCAAGGATGCCATCTGTGAAAGAAGAGAGCACGACCCCTGTAGTCCCTCAGCTTTAAACTGAGTATGATGTGTATAGTATGGGATATTTCATTGGTCAATTTTTGGTTACCTGTTCTGTCTGCTCCTCCCCAAAGGTGTGACCCTTTCACACACTTTCCCTTGTAGAACATAGGAGATTTAACGGTAACCTTGATCTACTTAGGGATAAGTATAAATGTGGGCCTTTCTGCATACTAATCCTACCAATACCTTGGTAACAACTATAAACATCACGTATTATCAATTCCAGAAGCAGACACTGTCTGGAAAACATGTAGTCAAGTTCAAAAAATGCAGTTACTTAGAAGAAACTTAACTGGAAGGAAAATTTACTGAAAGAGGAATTAGTTCTGTCTAAGACAAAACCAGGACATGGAGGTCAAAATAAGGCGGGTTACATTACTTTTTCTACTTAGAAGTCAGTTAAAGAAAAATGTTAAAGAAAAATATTGTCTTTCAAAGATTACTTCCCAGAAATTCATAAGTGGCAAGAGGGTCTAAGATCCTATGCTGAATAATCTGTGATTATCCCATTGAAGTTGTATCATTTAAGAGTTACGTACTTCGTTACCTTTCCTCCCACATAAAAACTGAATACAATTAAGTGTGAACCTTTGTAACTCTGAGGGATTTATTCAATATTTGCATAACAAAGGAAGTGTGAAAATGGTGAAAGTGTTGAAATCCTTATTCTTGGCAAAGAACTTCAAAGTAGAGTCACTGTCCAAAGTCACAGCAACAAACAACAGAACACCTGAGAACCTTAGTCTTAGGGGTAACTTCATCAAAAGGGTCCCAATCACACCTTAAATATTCGTAACATTAGTGCAGAATTATTATTTTTTTATTTAGATCAATAGGTTGGGTGAAAAATGTATGGAAATAATCGTGTTTAAGTCGTTTGAAAGCAAAGCACCTTTTGTTTGAAAGGAACCAAGTCAGAAAGAAATGAAATATGATACACGCTGTATGTCTCTCATATAACTATAAAAATAAAAAAATAAAGAGTGATTTATTTTTAAGAAGCACAAAAATATGCATCAAAAGCAAATTCATTTTTACTTCAATGATTTTGTCTTTCTTTTGGCTTCCACAGTATCCCCTGCAGGGATTTAGCAGACATTGAGAAACTACCTTCCAGGGCCTGTCACATTCCGAACATACTGAAAAAGAAGCATTCACATGGACCCTGATTTCCATAGGAAATAAAATCAGACTCTCAATAGTCAACCATAAAAAACCCATATGATTTGACGAAAATAATTTTTCTGTAAGTGTTCTCCAGAGAAGCTCTGCAGGCTTCAACGGCTGAGCTCTAATGAAGCCTGTTTCTAATTCAACTGCATAAAATCTTACCTCCCTGGCCCTGCAGCACATATAGCACGGGCTTGTTTTTAAAATCCTCTCATCCATAAAAATTATCTTGAAAATCCCCCTGAAAAGCACCCCAGAAACTTCTGTTCAGATTCGGGAAACAGAGTGGGAATGCTAACAAAAATCCCAAACACGTTGTATTAACAGGAAGAAGCACATCCTATGAAGCCAATCAAACATACCAATATAAATGTTAATTTCCTGATGAAATTCAGAGACAGTGTCAAGCTGAATAATTTCACTGGTCCAGTTTCAGCTGAAAATTTGAAATTTCACTGCTGACATTCATTTAACCTCTGAGTTCTGGTAAACAGAATCATAAGGCTCTTGTCTGAGGACCTGACTTAAAAATTTGAAAGTCAGGATGTCACACAAAATCTTGAAGAAATGCTGTCTCTGAGGTGAAATCATTTGTTTCTTTTCACAGTCAGTCAGGTTCAACAAACAAGTAATAAATCTTTGTCTCAGGAACTCATGAAGAAAACTGTTCCCACTTTATTAATTCTATATTGCTCTTCTTTAAGACACATTTTGACCAGCTCATCCCTATGCAATACCCTTTCTGTATTCTAGGAGTGTATTCCTTACATCAGTTGGGTTTCTTTGCTGTTGTTTTGGTGGTTTTTTATCTGGTTGTTTGAGGTTTTTTTGGGTTTTTTTTTTTGGAAAAGAGAGGTTTAACTGAGGAAAACAACCAACCAACCAAAACCTCCAAATAATTAACACACTAATTTAAGAACTCGCAGGTAAAATAAACACACACAAAAAAGGAACCTCCGAGTTTACAAAGCTCTCTGATGCAATTCATATTTTTCCAGTGAAATAGCGAAATGCTGTTTGGAGAGAAGAAAAATAAATTATTTGCATAGAGAAACATTTTCCTTCTTTTCGCTTTAATGTGCTGTGGTATTACCTCAAGGCTGAATTTTATTCATACTGTATATCTGGATGACTAAGATGTTTAGCAACAGATTTTTCAATTAGAGTTTTTTCTAATTGACATTTTTAAAGACAAATACCTACACATAATGCACATACTGGTTAAATTGTTCTTGTAGGTTCCCCAAACAAAGCATATTCTTATTAGCCTGTCTGGAGGGGGGCAGGGGAAAAGACCTAAAAACTGTCCAGCTCCTATGTCCTGCAGGAACACATATGCCACAACAACACAATACCCTAAATTACAGAGACTATAATCTAGTCAGTTGCTTATTTTAAAAGTTGCCATCCTTACAAACTTATGCTTTAGAATAACAACCTTTGGTACCACTGAAGGCATTACTAAATTAAGACCTAAAACTTTCTTCATGTGAGTGCCTTCTAACGGCTAGGGTTGACATAATTTACTTTAATCAAGTATGTGGTGAGTGTGGCATCTCGACAAACCTTCATTGGATCTAACAAAACGTTAGATAGCTCAGTCACATGTAAAGAACTCCTTTATCAACATCTGTATCTAAGGGTCTAAATTTGAAGCTCAATTCAATTTTTAAATGTGTAGTGACTATGCTATCCATACTTCTTGTTGGGGCAGTTCTTTGAGCCATCTAACTATGCAACTGCCCTTAATTTTGTGTGGGATGGTGCACAGTTTTAACTCCATGCAAAGGAATTTGTGGATGGTCTCTGATATCAGGAGTAGAGGAATTATACTGGCAAAGTAGTCACTTCGGTATTTAGGTTTTCTCTCCAACTGGAACCTAGGAGGTCCCGATGCAGTCCTAAGCAGATCTGTAATTCAACAACTGCCCAAGCCTGAGTCAAATATAAATATCAACATTTTTGCTTAAAACTAATGAGGAAACCAAATAATTTAGAGTTCTTAAGATACTCATTTCATGTATAGAAAAGAGTTTTTTCTTCTGTAGGTTCCTCAGGTTTTTCAGTTTTAGTTTCTGGGCTTTTTTTTTTCTTTTATTTTTTCTCTCCTCAGTGCTGAAAGAGATGACAAACAAGCTGATAATTTGAGATTATTTCTGGTGATGTGTGGTCCTGCATGACTGATAATGTCCCAGAAAGCTAGCTTTTTAGAACCAAAATAAATTGGGTGCATTGGCAATTTATAAATGCAAACAGATTAAAAACATTTTATCTTTGTCAGTTATTCATTAGTGTTAAATGAACAAACTATATACATTTGCTTGTATCTAAAATAATTCATACAAGGCATTCAAAATTTTAAGCTGATGTTGCAAAAATTATGTGTGTGGTTAAACATGGTTAGATACTAAATGCATACAATTCCTTTTCTTTCCATGCATCTCATTGCTAGAATGAAAACCAACTTTTTTCTTCTGCCATGTGCCCAAATATGCAACAGGCGTTGCCATCTGGGCTGTGAATTTGCTTTACAATCCATGTGCAGAGCACTTTTTTCTCCTGTCTCCATACTCTCACGCAAACAACAAATCAACCCAAGAAAATGGTAAACCCCAAGCTGTCCAGATGACTTAATGTATTTATTCTGTATTATTAATAGGAAGCTATATTCTGTACATTGGGAGTAAAGAAAAATAACAGACAACTCTCTTTTTCCCCACTATATGAGCAATTTGGGCCTATAAGGCAAATAAATAATTGCACATGAAAGACTTCTTTAGAAAGAAAACGTTTGTAATTTTCAGCCTATTTTTTCTGGACCTTTGTAGATCTGTGAAATTCTCCTTAGCTAACAGGAAAGTAAGCTTTTTGTGAATAGTCCTGAATTGATTTTGTGGAGTCCCAGACCTCTATTACAATTTTTTAGGAAAAATATATATAGGAAAAATACACAATTATGCAACTACCAATATTCATTCCTCTGTTATGAAGTTTTCAAAGTAATTTTATTCCAGAATACAGAGCATTTTGAGTATATATTATGACACTTGACCCTCTCAGACAAATTTCTGCTTCGTGTAATTAACTGAAATCATTCAATAGTACATTTTGTTCATTTTTATTAATCTCATAGGACTCATATAATTGTTTATAAATAGGCATTAGCAAAACTGACTGACTGAAAAAACCACAGTTGCAGTAGAACTATATGCTTTCTTCAGATGGATAAAGATCACTTTGAAAATATTTTCTCTTTGTTAGTGTCTGGGAAGACTAAATTTATTTTTCAACACATTTAATAAGAATAATGCATATGACTTAACACTACTAGAGCAACCTTCAATTTCCCTTCTAACTTTTTCATCTATAAATTAACAACCTGAATGTTATCCTCATGCATATTGTATGTCAAGTGTCAAAAAGATGTCAATAACAGCTTGAAGTAAGTCCTTATGTTATAAATGAGCATATGTTGCATATGTTCCACTTTCCCTAAACTGAAGATGTTAATTTTTAAATAAGAGATTCTGAGAATTTAAGACTGCTATTTATTTTACAAATTAACTAAAAATACATCATTTTACATTTCATATGTCATATTAAAAATGTCATTTTAAGAAATACCGTGATCAGTGTATCTTTTTCACACTTCTGCTATAGTAGAAGCTAAATTTAAGTGATAACTGCCTCAAATCAGACAGTATGGCTGTATGTTATGATTAAATGCCAAGTTTTTAAGCCATCATTTTAAATGATTGGTTTATGACATTAAAGGAGTTCAAACTGTACACATGCTAGAATTACAGCAGCTGAAAGTACATCTTCATACATTAACACGTGTATTTTGGGGTTTAAATAATCATTAAGTTTTCTGGATTTGTCTTTCAGGATAATATTATGTTAATTTTTAAACCCTATACCAATATAATAGGCTTTAAATCTTGAATCCAGTTTAACAACGTTTTGCCTTTTTGTTGTTGTTGTTTTTCAGTATCAGTGAATACTGATTTATTTGTTCCTCCTTTATACATTTCAGCACTATTTACACATTCAACAGTTTTGTTTATTTATAAATTTATGTTATATATAATGTACATACATTTCTTCAGTAGCTTTCCATGTTAGGTTGTCTGAAAATCACAAGTGATTCCTGGGTGTGACTAAAACCACAGACTTTCACACAAAGAATAATCAGAAGCCCAGAATGACTGTGTTCAGAGAGAAAATGAATCACTGAGAGCTAAGCAGTGCCGTCTTATCTCTGTACAAGACAGAGTTGTCATTGGTGGCAAGTTTCTGCAGACCAAAGCTGCCTTCTTCAAAGGGCTTGTCAGACCATGCTGGGATTTGCTGCTGAGCATGTACTTAAATGCGAACCTTGTCATTAGCAAATCAGAACTAGTTAGGTCCACCAGGAAAACAGAGTTTTCATTTTGTAATAAATTAAAGTCCCCACCTCACATGCACTGCTAAATATTGTCTGTTTGGCCACCACTGCTAGACTAGGCCGAAGGTGAAATTCAACACTGCCAGCTCCCATCAGAGGGTCCCTAAGTAAAGTTCAACATCCAGTTACATTTTGGTATTAATATACATGCAAAAACTGTATTCTTTTGTTTTGCTGGTGATTTTTAGAATAGCTATCAACTTCAATAACAGCTGACATCACCTCAGATGAGCCCTCTTTCTACAAATCTCTGTGCTCTCTAAAGAAACAAGAGTATGTAAAGCTTTCTAAAATAGAGGCAAACCAGAGAAGATGGTGAAGTATTGTTATCCTGTTCTTTGTTTACAGTGGAATTTACTGTAACATCAAGAATTCCACACCATTTCACCAAGCAGCACGTTGGACTTGCTGGTAGAATGCTTAATGCAAGCTGAACAAATCTGCCTTTCTCACTTTGCAATTAGATAGGCAAAAACACAGCACTAATGATTGGTAAGCTTCCTCTGTTTATCTCATCTTTCACTTTTAATTCTTAAGGACAGTTTTGTTATCTTTTGAGAATACTGACAAGCACAGGCAATGTAGCCATCCAAAAGAAAAAAGGTACTTCAGTAACAGTACGATGTGGAATTTTAGTTGAGGCATTTGATATACAAAGCAGAATAGAAATTAAGTTTTATGAGATTCGGTTTGCAATCCTCAGACACTCCATTTGTGAGACTGCCAAGACAATTCACTCTCTGCCTGTCATGAATTCTATAACTTGTCTCCATGTGGCTTATAATTCTGCTGTGCAACTCCTGAAAAGACAGAACTGGAAGTATAAAGAGATCTCATGCACTTTTTCATCATGGTAAGTTAACGTAAGTTTTTGAACAAAATTACGTAATACAATAATGAAAATACCATGGCCAGTTCTGTAGGGGTTTGTTTATTTGTTTGACGTTTGTTCGTTCGGGGTTTCGGTTGCAGGGTTTTTGTTTTATTTTGTTTGTTTGTTTTGTTTTAAACAATTCTGCTGTTCCAGCAGTAGTCAGTAAGAATGACAGATGACATAGTCTATGAAAACAATAGACTTCAATCTTCTTCATGGCTTTATATATATGTGTGTGTGTATAAATAATGAATACGTAATGCATACATTTATTATTTTTTCTCCTTTAATTGATATAAACAGACAAAAATTGGATCTTCTGTGCAAATTCTGAGTTTTTTTTAAATAAATAATAACTTTCAAACATTTTCAAAACAAAATTTGGAAGAAAATGCATTTCAGATCGGTTAAAAACTTTCTTTGTAGTTGCTACAACAGAAGATGTTTTAAAATGAAAAGATAAAGTAATATATTTTTGTGAAAAATCAAAGTATTAAAAAAATAGTAATGTATCGGCAATTCTTTAAGTGTTATTAAAAAAACAACAACAAAGAAAAAAACAGCTCTTGCTAAAACATACTTCATTCCTAACTTTTATATTTCAGTAAAACAATGGTTCTAAACAGAAAAAAAATATTTTGCCGTCCATGAACTGTCAGTATTCTTTTCACCAGAGGAAAATATAATAAATCAATCAAAATGAACTTGCAAAAAGACAGAGAATCATGTTTCAGGGCATAAAGCAAATTATCGATGATGCATTTTGGGAAGAGAATTGCTTTGTTCTGGTTATTTTTCATAAGTCTATCTTTTACACACAGGTAATCTGTATGAGACAACAGACTTCAAGGGAGGTAGCTGTTGTGCTGCTGCTTAATTTTTTCTACAGAAGAACCCTGGAAAGTAATGCCTCCTGCAGATGTGTGCCTTCTTTCAGTGGCCCTGATTGAAACGGTGTGCTAAGCATATTCTATGTAAGCTCCTCTGGGACCGTATGGGGAGGATTAGTGCTTGTGATGCTCCACTTGGGCAGAGACACTTTTACTGACGTGGCCTTAAAAACTTATACAGAGGGGTAGACCATCCATATCTTCAGAAACATCAGAATGTGGGCTCTTAGACCTATTTTTCAGCTGAGTCTCACCTGATAGACACAGAAATTTTTGTAGAATCCATCTCTTAGGCTTATCCTTATCTTAAAACTTGAAGCTACAGTACTAAGTCTAAGGAAAGTACTAAGTACTAAGGAAACTTTCCAGATATTTTCAGAACTGGAGAGTTCTGCACCAGTGCTGTTTAGTCTAACCTTTCAGTGAACTGTAAATAATACATTTAACCTTATGTGATGCAGCATAATAGGGTGAATTTTGCATTGAAGGAATAATTTTTAAATCTCTTCCCTTTGATTTACATGAGAAACCATGATTCACATGACCTTGTTATGCAGTTTATTCTTGTGAAGATATTT
Source organism: Pampusana beccarii (assembly GCA_013399365.1). NCBI lineage: Eukaryota > Metazoa > Chordata > Aves > Columbiformes > Columbidae > Pampusana > Pampusana beccarii. The sequence continues at coordinate 233,697 of VWYH01004915.1, read as the reverse complement.
TCCCTCACTATTTAAAATGAAAAGTAAGCCATTCAATTGTTTTCTGCTTTTTTGTTTTTGTTTTTGTTTTTTTACTTTTCAAAGACAAGTTCATGAGTTCAGAATTTGTCCAAAATGGTAGAAAACAATATTTTCACCCATTCTTCCATCTGCAATATTAAAAAAAAGTAGTTTGAACATAGTCCTCTGGCAAAATCAGATATCATTAGTGATTTCACTATACCTGTAACTATATCAGCCAGACCTGCTTCGTATTATTATTCCATTTTTATATAAAATACCTTTATTTTTTTGGACAATGTCCAATTCTACTATAAAGCTTATAAAACAATTCTGTCCAACTTTCCGTTATTCCTTTGACATATGCTTGAAAGCTATATTTTTACAGCTATATTTTAACATATAGGGTCTTTTGTCTCAAAATCAGAAGGTGGTTCAAAAGAAAATGTGAACATGTTTTCAGCAGTTCCTGATGGTTTGAGCAGCTAGTGACCTCTGGGTAAAAGAATAAACAGCAGAGCTGAGAACAAAAGGAGTCCTCAGGCGACTATTAACTCACAGTAATAAGGCAGACATGATGTTCTGTGGTCAGTACAAGTCTCATTTGTAGATAAGCCATAAAGAAAAAGCATTCCATCACTAAAGAAAGGTCAAAGGTTAAAGTATGATATGATTGTTTTTAACTAATCTTCCAGTGACAAATTTCTGAAACATGAAGGAGTTCTTACATTTCTGAAATACATGTCAGGGTATTTTTATATGGCATCTGATGTTTTAAGATGTACATAGCATGGAAAAAGCCTTTTTGTAGATTTTAGAGGAAAGGGAGATCTGAAGGGAAAGAGATGTTAACTTTCTTTCATAAAGTAGTCAAAGTAATGTTTACATAAAATCTTTACATTTTTCTGGTACCTATTCTTCTAGAAAATAAAAACTTTTACCAAGTATAGCTTATTTCAGTAGGAACGTGAAATATAAGGATGAAAAAATGATTTTTAATTAATTATTTTGACAGTTGATAAGAATATGTAAAGTACCTCAAACAAAATTAAATTACGTCCGGTGATGCATGTTTCCTTACTTGGAATTGGTTCTTCAATGGTATTCCTGTTCTTATGTAAATTTTCACTTTTTTCCTCATAACTTCAGGGCTTGGAATATTATCCTTGAGAAAAGGAAGAAATAAATAAATAACATAGGAAAAGTCCTCAGTTTCCTTCCAAGCAGAAGCTGATGGCTGAATATTTGAAAAACATACCACTGTTAGTTTATTTATAGTTACATTATTCTGTTGCAGCCCTATAGAACACAAGCCCTAAAAAGCCTTGGGCTTATCCAGCAATCATAGGAATTCTCCTGACCTTTTAAAACCAGGTTATGTTAATGAAGACCCTGTAGCTGAATCCTATATCAGTGCTTTATAGTAAACCTCCAGAAAAATGCTATCCATCTTTGTGAATATGCAGACATTCATTAAAGAATATAAATAGAAGGACTGTGGCAAGAATGGTCACTTATGATGTTTGATATAAGAGGAATCTTTAAAAGGGAATGGAGTATCTTTCCATTACGCTTCTGAAAAACTGTGTAAGGCTTTATGAACATGATTCACCACACCTTTTCATCATAATTCAGAAATTATTTCGAGATAGGTGTCCAGATTCCCTCAGTAGATAGTGAAGAAAACTCTGCCAGGGACTATCCTTTTCCATTTTGAAGAGAGTGTCCAAGAGAAATGAGATGAGCCACGGGAGTTACTGTTTTGCAGCATCAACTCGCAGAAACAACAGCTTGTGCCAAAAATCTGTCTATCACCAGTTTTAAGTGAATACAAATGCTATCTTTTCTGAAATAATAAAATGAAATAAGACCTAAGTTAAGTAGAAAATCGAGACATTGAATTAGATAAAAAAGTTGGTATACTAATTGTAAAATCTGAAATTTGGAGTTGTCATAAGAGGTTTTCCAGGCCATGCTATTCCATCGATAATGTTTATTCTTTCTCAGAGGATAAGAGACCTATTTTCATTTTTTGGTCAAAATTTCATTTTATATTCTGATGTTCTTCAATATTCATCAGTGACCATCTCCCCCCTATTTCTCATAAGTCAGGGATGTGATTCAAAACCTGATTCACTTATTGTCATTGCTCAGTTGTGTCAAGAAACTTAGGAAGAGATATTTGGAAAATCAGCTGCAAGCTTCATATTCAAATACCTACCTTTTATGATCTCTCTGGTAATATTCTTACTGTCTAGACTACATAGAACACTTTTAGCGACTCCATATTAGTAATTATTTTATGATCAAACCTGTATGTTGTTATAGTTTGAAATGATGTTAACATTAATTTTGAGCTTGCAAGTTCTAGTTTGAAAATATTCTAATACCTTTCTCTCATCAAAGTGAATATTAATAATTCTATTGCTTCCAGACAGAATTTTTGTCTTTTGCAAAGCTAATCACTCCCTATATGCCTCAAAATAATGAACTTGTTAAGCTACCAAGTCCTGGCCCCTCTCTCTTCTCCAAAGTTATATATTAAAAATATTAAAAGTTTGATGTTAATTAATTCAAGTTCTTAATAATTCTGCCTGTCCAGAATATCTGCTAATGCAAAAATTCTAAATAATTATGTTCCAAGGACATAATTACAACTCTAGTAGTAACTAACAATATCAAGAAGGGTTTCCTTTGACTTATCTTTTCCCCTCAGTACTTTTTTGATGTATAGTTTAAGAATTGCTAATGGTAAATTAAAAATCAAACCCTAAAAGCAGATTTTATGAGTTGGCAATTATCTGATTTGGCTGAAGCCTCCAGACAAATTTGACATATTCTTGTCTTTTAAAATCTATTAAGAGTACAGACTGTGCCAGGATAAACATCATAGCTTTACTTTGTTGTACAAAGGGAATAAAAGTTAGTTTTCCCATCTCACTCACTTCAGATAAATGCCTCTAAGGCTAACATGCTTTGGAATGGATTAAGGGATATTCTAAGTTGCGTGTTGCCCTGTCAAGCAAGGAACTGTAGCACTAATAAAGACTAGAGGAAGGATAAACCTAAATCAGATGCCAAAACTTATTTAGCTTGGTCTCAAGCTATTCAGTTTCTGAAGGATGAGTTGAAAATGTAAGGTAATGAGCCAAGCAAGAAAGACTGAAGAACTGCTTCCTTATGACATCCTTTCTCCTCTTCGTTGTAACTGTAATAAACTTCTGAGCACTGCCTGAAATGTGGCTTCTAGGCCCAAGAATAATTTCAGCATAGCAAGATGCATTTCTCAGCCTCTGTGTTTCAGCAGTTGAGGATGATGCCTTGCATGAGAAAGCTGATTGATGGACTCAACATTGTCAATCATATGGGTGGAACTACCCAACAGGTTGTGTGAGCCTTGTTCCGTGTTTCCCACTGGGGCTCTGTGTGAAGGCTGACAAACCTGGCATTACGTAACCTAAGGAATTCAGAGGAAAATTTTCAAATATAGGCACTACTAACCTGAGCTTTACAGAAGAGCTGTTCCACGTCTTTTTAAATCAAGCACAGGAGAAACTGTCCCTAATGGTCCTTTGTATGGTATTCAAATTTCTTCATTAAAATGTATTCACCTGCAGGCCAGGTCTCAAGACCCCAAATGTTATTGCAGAGATCTGCAGTATCACTTGACTTCTCAGAGGAGGACTGCTGCTTTGGAGGATAAAGTAACATTTACATAACAATGTTATACAACTCCACAGTTAAAAAATCAACAACTCCTGTTTGACAATGAGAAACAAGATGCGGGACCAAAAGAAGCAAAGTAACAACACCACTTCAAACCAAGTACTGGATTGCAATGTGCTTTCCCCCCGCCCCCTCAAAATACATATATAATTGGAGAAAAGGGGCTCCTGCCAGCCTGTTTTGTGGTGTAGCTTACCTGAAACGATGGCACTTTTGTAGTCTGGTAATGTTCATATGAAAATACATTTATTTAAAAAGTAAAAAACTGTATATTGTATTTCCTATATTAACTAAAGTGTAGATAAGTTTCTGTTTTTCTGTCAAATCTTAATCTTCATGTCACTTATCCTACATTAGAGTTTTCTTTGTGGTTCTGAGATTGATTACAGTTTGAAGAAAAAAATGCAGAATGTGCATGAGATTTTTTTTTCAAAAATCATTTTTCCTCTCTCCTGAAGTTGTTTCTCAGCCATAAGTGTTCTCTTTCAGATGTGTACAAAACAAAAATCTGAACTATGATCACAGTGAGTTCATCATGTGTTGATCTCTGCTCTCATTTTCCCTGTTGTCTCACTACTGACAGGAGGAATGCCTCAGCCCTTGGTGCCTCTTGTGTTTGGCACAGTGGCATGTGTGTTTCTATCTAAACTGCGCAGTAATTTTTTCCTATTTCTGTTAGCAACAGCTCAACAACAGTAGGCAAAGAGCATTTACAGGCACTTTGACTAGTATCTGGCTCTGCAGTGAAACAAGCTTCAGCTATGGCATTTTGCTGGAATTACACAAAGATATTGCACAAGAGGTAATTCAGTTCAGTGTGCAAACATGGTGATGACAAGAACAGCAACTGAATAAAGCTCTTACTTCATGGCTTCTCATTTACTCATTACTTACACTCCAGCAGAAAGATTTTTTGAAATTCTATACACTATTTCCTGCTCTTTTGATCTAAAAGAGGAAAATTATCTTCTCTGTTCAAAGAACTAATGCTTAAACGAATATCAGAATGAACATTTTACAACTGTAAACTGTAAGAATGAAAATTACTGTGAATAGTTACTGCCTTTTTTGGTGAAGGAAAAATGAGAACTTTGTTTAGCTGGAGGCATCGTGACTGATAAGCTATCCTGAAGGTTTACTGGAGGGATTTTGGCTTTGTTTGTGTGTTTTTTTTGTTTGTTTTGTCTGTTTGTTTATTTGTTTGGGTTTTTTTGTGTCTGTGTGTGTGTATGCTTTGGGGGTTTTGTGTGTGGTTTTTTTGTGTGTATGTGCTTTTTTTTGGGGGGGGGTAGTTTTTTTTTGTTGTTGGTTTGTTTTTTTGTTTGGGTTTGTTTGTTTGCTTGTTTGTTTTTAATCTAGATCAAGATCAAAATGCAGTGGATTTTATTAGTTTGCAATAAAGTCACACATCTCTCACAAATAATTTCTGTGAGCCACTGATTGATGTGCATTATCTATTTCTATCTCTTCCTGATCCTCTCATTTTAGAGCCTGCTTTTAGTTTTGTTTGACAAGTGTATTCTCATTTATTTTTATAGACATAGAGGTCCTTTTTCAAATGATATTGAGTTTGTAATGAGGTAGTATTTTTTCCAGGACACATGGGTGAGGCCACTAAAGATCACAGATGCCTTGAAAACACAGATAATTTTCTCTTAAGTTATCTTCTCAGAAATCAAAAATGTAATCCACTTCTATTCCTGCCCTCACTTGTCCAAGAGAACGAAAACACTGACATCTATCAGGCCTTGACGTTTCATAAACTTACTAGCTCTTACTCTGTTGATCTGAAAGTTCTCCAGTTCTTTCATACCTATCTAGATGAAGTTGTCTGGCTCTTAGTTGAACCATAAAAAGATCCAGAAAGCAAACAGAACATTGCATACTTCTGTTGTGAAACAGAGATATCATACTCTGTATACACCTCACATATACTGACTGGATTGTGTGGTGACTAAAATGTGGTCTCAAAAATACTCAGATGCATCCTTTTAAAAATGAGGTAACTGAGAGAAAAGTGAATTATGCCCACTTTGGACATAAAGTTTACAGCTACGGCATTTGGCCAAGAATAAGGGATCTTAAATCTATGCCTTCTCCGATATATATGGATTACATACAAAATTTTTCAGTTGTACGAGAGTCTGTAGCATCTAAACTATTGATTAAGTATTAATTATGATACGTATGGTACTCTGCATCCTACCTGTTCAATACTGTTACGGTGAAAGAAGTGTAATTTCGCAAAGTCACTGGGAGTTTGAGAGAGACCAGGCTGTATGGTTTTGTGTATTTTTCTGCAGAGAACAGAGTTCTGGTCCCTTCTTGCAGTTTTATCTCTGTTTTATTGTGGGTTTGTTTGTTTGTTTTCCCTTGTTTAATTTGTGTGTGTGGGGGTGGGTTAAATTATTTTAATTATGTATTAATTGCTGATGTAGTAGAATATATTGTTACCTAGGTTTCTTGATAGCTACTTCTCACTGACTTCTTGTGCTGCATGTGATTTAGTTGAAGATTCACGCATGTATCTTTAGCTAAAGCACCTCTATTCCCCTGTGCACTACGGTGTGCCTAGTGCATGATTTTTCTCCTGCTGTGTTTCAGCTGTTGCAACAGATGACTCAGGAATTCCAAACTTCTAGTTTGAATCAAGTTTGGGGGAGTTCATTGCTTGTTTCACTTGTTGGCATGAATAAGATAATTAAATACTCCTCAAAATTAATGAAGATGCTGCAAAATAGAACAATACCAGGTTTCTGGTACAATACAAATATGGAAATGCATACATTCCTGCTTTTAGAAAGTATGCTAGTGGCTTGGCTTCTCTTGTGCAATAATTTAGCACCATCAGTCCTCAAAAAGCATTTATTTGGTAATCACAGTTCTGTTTGCTTTGCTCATCAAGTGTTGGTACATAGATCCATTCTGTACACAGCAGAACAGAGGTATGTCTCCTGACCAAAGTCAGTTGCCACCTGTATCAGGGACAAATCCAAAAACTTGAGCACTGCAGTAGCTTTCTGCAGAGTCAAAGCATTAGAGTAACTTCAGCAGTGTAGGAGGAAGAGGAGAAAATAAAAGCTGATGAGCAAGGAAGCTGAAACAACTGCTCAGTCTTCTCCAGGTTGTTGACTTATGTTCTGCTCTTGTCAGTGTCTGGGGCTGCAGCCCACCCATGGTTCTCAGCTGCTTGGCAAGGCAAGTTGCAGTGTGTGCTGGAATGGCTGATAGCAACACCAGCATCTTTGGCTGCTGCTTCTAAGAGCAGGGTTTGGTAGTAACCGTCTTTCATCTGATGGGACACTGATTTGGATCTCTGCCCTCCAGCCAACTGCCAGCTTTCTCAAACCTATTGGGAAATGCCTTATCTGTAAGACATCTAATATTCTGTCAGTTTTGGATAATGAGCTGTCAGATTCAGAAGTTACTGATGTGAGACAGATAGACTGAAAATGTACAGTGTTTGCATAAAACAAACTTATTTAGAAAGGGAGGTTAATACAAAGTAAAAAAATAAAAAAAATAAAATAAAATACTAAAAAATAAAATAAAAAATCAAATCTGAAACTAGTGAAATGAGAGGAGCAGAAATATCACAAAGAAAGAAGAAAGCTTGAACACAGATAAGTGAAAGAGAGATATTAAAAGAAAGAAAAAAACCCAAAGAATTTAAAGCAGAAAATGGAAGTAGGATAGAAATAAAAATAGACAACAAAAGAAGGGAAAAATAGAATGTGGGCTACAATAAGAATTATATATATTATAGAAAAAGACCAAAAAGTTTTCAGAATTAAATGAAGGCAAAAATAAGACAAAAGTGTGAGCTAGAAATGGAGATGGATGGTTAATTTTACTTACATAGCACTTTATTTCGATTATGTCAGTTTAAGGATTTCCAGTAAAACTTCCCTTATTGTTACAGTGCTCTGCTTGCGTGGATATCTTCACTGTCTCAATCTACCCACAACATTAATCTTCCAGATTCTTAGCTATGCACTCTTAAAGTCTTTAATTTTCTATTACTGCAGTACCTGTGAGCTATAAGATTCAAATTTTTATAAAAAGGTATCAAATATATCAACTCGCTTTACACGAACTTTGATCAAAACATGCAAATAAATTAAGCTGACCAAGGATCTAATCTGGAGCTCATTGATCCCCAATTTCAGAGACCTGCTTTCTTTATTTACTTATTTAGTTACTTAATTGATAGACTATACTTGGTGGAAGGCCTTTTTCATTAAAATTTGCATCCTCCTGGTTTTGAAGCAGGATCTGTAAGTTTGTGTCATCCTTAGAATCATCCACCTAATCGTCATGTCACCTTCTAGTCCCAAAAGTCTTGAATTTTTGTTGTAGTGCAGCACAAAGGGTAAAATAATTCAATTTCTCCTACCTTTCTTCCTTATAATGTTTTAAAAGGAATATTCTTAGGAGATAAATTTAAAGACAAAGACCAGTGATAAGTAAGCTTACTTCTAATTTCATTTTTGATAAATACTATTACTATTAAATTAGAATAGAAATCATGCATCAGAGTTTTTAAAAATGTTTATTAATTTGAATTATTACTTTTATAGTTATCTTCAATGAAGTTATTTATTTATTTACTTAAGTACTTTTTAGTAAAGACTAACACATTCTCAATCAAGTTCCTCAAGAGTCTTACATAAGAGAACAGCCAGATGAGCCATATGCTGACCTTGTCTGGCTGATGAAGTTTCTAACACTGAATAGAAACAGGACTCTTGGATATGGGATGTCTCTGCGCTAACTTACGCACCTCTGTTGTAAATTCTTATATTGCAAATATCCAGCATAGTCCCACTTCAGAGTTAATGAAGAGAAAAATGTCACTCCATGTAATACAGTTAATCTCATGCTAAAGTCCCCCTGTTGCACAGCTATTTTCTTAAAACCATTGCTAACTTGCCATTTTCTCTGCTCCCACTGAAACTAGGAAAATATTTTATAGGGTAAATTATATCTAATTTTAAAACACGTGAAGAATAGAGAGTAAATACTAAAATACTTCAGTTTGCAATGTTTACTGCATATGTGATAGAAGGATGTAAAGCATTCACTTGGAATGACCCGCACTACTCAGAAGATCTAGCTATTCCAACCTCATTTCAACAGGAACTTTATATTATGATATATCATCATTTATTTCCTCTATCCTTCACAAGATGGTTGTAAAGCTTAAATGCAATTAAAAAAAAAAAAAAAAGGTAGACATTTATAGAATAATATTTTTGGGAAGTTAATGTTGCAGCAAAAAGGATACTGAAAAAGAAATTCCCAAAGTAACCCACTGAATCCATTAACCCATACTAGTGATCATTCTCACCCCAGCCTTAATGCTTAAGGTTCAGATATCCCTATCCCCACCCTCCCTTAACGCTTAAGGTTCACATCTCCACTATAACAGGGATAGGCCCAGTGAAATATTCCTTTGAACAAGCACCACGCTTATTTGCTTGTTCTATAGAAGGGATGAATCTGAAAACAATGTCAATCCTCTTCCCTTTATGCTGCTTGTAGTGGTTGGAGAGAAGAAAATGTACAGGCAAATAAAACAAAACAAAGAATTCATTCACTACTTCTCATCTCCAGGAAAGCAGGGTTGCATCATGCATGACAGTTACTTGGGAAGAAAAACGCCACCACTCCAAACATCTCCCTCTTCCTTCTTCTTCTCACAGGTTTGTACACTGAGCATGATATCATATGGTACGGAACATCCCTTTGGTCAGTTGTGGTCAGCTGTCCTGATGGTGTTTCCTCCCAGCTTCTTGTGCACACCCAGACCATTCGCTGGTGAGGTGGTGAGAGAAGCAGAAAAGACCTTGATTCTGGGTAAGCACTGTTCAGCAATAATGAAAACATCCCAATATTATCAATGCTGGTTTTAGCACAAATCCAAAACATAGCCTCATATTAGCTACCATGAGGAAAATTAACTACCCCAAGTAAAACTAGCACGCTGCTCTAAGGTATCTGTAAGGTAGTGCAGGCTGATCTGTATGGAGCTCGACAGAACCAGAAATATTAGCAATTCTCTAAATTGACTTAACGTTTTAATGACATTTAGTCAAGCATTGGGTTAGAATTTGCATTATAGCAGCTTTAGACTTAAAATTTAAATATTATGGGGCATAATTACAAGTAATGATGTGGAAATGCATCAGTCTGGCATTTTGTGACATGCTGAGGTAGTATAAATTTTACAACTAGTGCAGGACTATTTCTTGTAAAGCTGTCCTTCTCCTTCTCCCCACGATAAAGCTGTTAGGCAGGATAAAGTATGTCAATCCATTAAGCCAGGATGTGTAATCTGTTTTCACTTACCCTTTATAAATCGTTCAGCAAGAGGTGTGGAGATCAGTGTTTGCTAGAGAAAATTCAGCTGGTAGGTTGCCCCTACGAAATGTCAAGGCTCTTTGGGCTGAAGGACCTTTACTGTGTGAGGAAATTGAAGGCAGTTCTTTGAAAGAGGTTTGACAGAGCACTTCCAATGAGTCAAATGTGAAACATGAAACATTTATCTGAAAACTTCAGAGAACCTTAACTTCTCCTTAGTCCTGTATGACCAGTGGTATTTCTGTAAAATTATTCTTTTCAGCCTTCTCAGTGTGTAGTCTCTGCTTCAATATTCAAAGGTAGCCTTGTAATTTAAGGTATCTAGGACAAGACTTTGTTTAAGACTTCTGCACTACCAATGCTGGTGCATTTTTCTTTAACTTTAGTTTCATGGTTTAGCTTTATAAGTCTGTACATATGACTTTGTTTTATGAAACCTTTGTCAATAAGGCATTTGGAAAGAAAAAAATTAAAATATTTTGTTGTTGTTGTTGCTAACATAGCAAGGATTATATTGAAACTGAAGATTTACTGAGGAACAAATTTTGCAAACACATGGGAAGTCCCTTCTCTGAAGGAAAACAAAATCTGAATGTGAAATAAAAAACATTATAGTCCCTTTACTGTATGAATAGGATATCTAAGCAGCATAATGACAAAGATCACAGCAAGATCTAAATAAGCCTCGGAGGGAGTTCAGTCAGAGTACCTTGCTAACATTACTACGCTGTTTTCAGGACTTGAACCTATAACACTGACATACCCACAATGTTATCCCAGCCAACAAATCTGTGGCAGAGTTAGATTTAAACCTAGATACCCTGAAGCCTGGTTTAGAGTCAGACCAGAAAACAGTCAGTCTTCCCCCTGAAGGAGTAAGATTCATCACATCTGAATTTAGAAATCTGCAGTGCGGATTAGATGCAATCTACATCTAAAGTAGCCGTTCTGTAATCTCCTTAGTCACTAGAAATGGCACTTTTAGGATCTTTGTCTTCTGACCTATTTCAAACATGTGTTTCCAGATGCAACTATATGAGTTCAAGAGGTATTTCTTCTCCAGTGTTTGTGCCAGTATAGATACCTGTTGACTTCAGGACACCTAATGTAAGGTTACACTGAAGTGTAGATGCCTAAATTTTAATTTCGGTCAGTGATGATCTAATCAGAGCTGCCAACAGTATCTCATTGAAGTCATTCAGTTGACTAGGTTAAGGTTTTTCTTTAAGGGTAAGACGAATAAATCTAGACTTCATTGAGAATAATGGATCCTGGATCTCATAATATTAAATATCAACAACTTACATACAAAGATAGAACTTTATTGATTTTGGTGCTGACACCCAGAGGAAGATTTTGAAAGCCATTTGGGTCATAGGTTTAAGTCAAACAGATATCAACAACTCAGACAGATATTCAGAAAAGATTGGATTTGATAAGGCAAAATACAAAATTTTTATACTTAATGTTAATTGGGTGAAAAAACACAAGAGGCAACATTAATGGATAAGCAGTAAAAACAAGCCAGGGAACTGTGAGTTCCAGTGAATAATAATTTGAATGTTCTCTACACTGGAAAGTAGGAAGTCATCAACTCCAGTATTGTATTTAATTTTGGGACAGACACAATTCAAGAAGGATACAGGCCAATTGGAAAGAACCCAATGAGAGAAAGAAAATGATCAGAGATCTGGAAAACTTGATGTATACGGAATGGATTAAGGAGCGGGGGATATTTTGTTTAGAGAAATGGAAACTCTAGATGTGAAGGCTTGATGCACAGAAGAAGGGAATAATCTGTTCTCCAAACCTATGCTAGACAGCACAAAGAAACATACATTAAATTACTGTGAATGAAAGAGAGATACAGGACATTTTGCTGAAGGAAATATAGGGAAACACTGGATTTTATTACTTGGAAACTCTCAAATTTCTCTCACAGGAAGTCTTTAGAAACAGTCTAGACAAGTGTGTGTACTGAATGAACTTGGTGAATGTGATTTTTGCCTCTAGGCTGCAGAAAGGGGTAAATGAATTCCCAAGGTCCTTTTCAGATTTCTTAAATGATTTTTTGTGGTGTTCTTAAGACTGCTACTCTTTTGAAATATTTGGACTAGTTTGAAATGACTGTAAAAAATTGTTTTAATTTTTTTTTTTACTATCATAAAACTGTCAAGTCATAAAAATTCTCCTCATAAAATTTTCTGATATACTTGAAAGTACTAATTCCAGTTAAATAAGCATATCCTGTGTTTATTTTTAGACTCTTCAAATACTATTTCCTCTCTAGTGAATATTTTCATTCAGTGCCAAAGTTTTCAGAATATCAGGAGGACTGAATAAGTATCAGCAATCTTTGACATCAGCAAGAGCTGGATGTTTTCCAGTCTTTCACCTCTGTTGAAAACCATAAGTAAACTTTTAATGTCTTCTTTTATTTTTTGGATCTATCTCTCTATCTGACAGAAGACAGGCAAGTTCTGGCCAACTGTCCGTCCAGAACAGTAGGATGACATTTCTACGGAAAATCATAGCTTGTGCTGTCCCAAGAGCACAGCAATATGGGTGTAATTATTCATGAATGAACTAAAAGAGAAATTTTGGAAACGAATAGCAATGCTCCTTATGTAGGCAACACAGATTACTTTCAAATATAAGTGGAATCCTAGGGAGTCTTGGAAACAATTACTAATATAATTTTTATGGTGTAAATATACTGGTACTAGGAAAAAGCTATATTTATTCTGTGGCCACATAAAGACTGAATCAGTATGTTTACACCATCCCTGCCAGCAGCAACTTAAATAAGATTCGGTTTTGGTTTAATTTTTACATTAGATGTTTATACTGATTTTTCCTGGCTTTAAGAACAAGTGAAAATGAAACTTTTCTGTGTGAGATCTAAACACACCAAAACTGGTAACTTGAAACTTCTGTTTTGACTATTTGACATTTTCCTTTAATTTTTAAAGGGGAAAAAATACAATAGAAGCAATATCTACTTTTTTTAACAGATGGCTATGACATATATAAAAATTAGCACTGTACTTTATCACTTTTGGAAAAAAACAAACAAACAAAGCAATAAATGTTTTCTATTTAGAAAAAAACATATACTTTTTTTTCCAAAAGTCAGCTATGAAATATCATTGAAGCAAAAGAAATATAATAGCCCATTAAACACCAAATAGGAATGATACCATATCTCATTTCTTAAAAAAAAAAAAAAAAGATATTATGACATCTCACTAGAAAGAAGAATAAAAAACTTCACAGTGCTATAAAGAAAACACTAGTCATAAGTCCTACATTTCTTTTATTTCACACATGTGTTTGAGCAATATTATTTCATTTTCTACTTGTAAGAGATTTATTTTTTGCTTCATGAAGAGTCCATGCTGAAACCACTAGTGAAACTCCTGTGCTGAAATTCCTGTGAAAATTCCTATTTTTGGACAAGAGCTAAAGGAAAAAATATGGAAAAAAAGAAAAAAAAAAGTATTTCTTGAAGTAAAATGGGAAAGAAACTGATTTTCAGGATTCTTTAGTACTATTCTTTGATGTTCCTGGAGGACTCCTTTAGCATGAATATGTGATCTTAGATTTTAATTTTTAAATAGTGAACTTGTTACATAAAACATGAAAAAATCTGGAAAATCTTTTTTTTTAATATATTTTCAAAGAAAAAAATAGAGGTAAAACAAAGAATTGTGTTGTGTCATAGGTTTTAACACACTGTGTAATAAAGAAAATATTTGTGGCATCAGTATTTCTTCTTGGGGTTTTGTTCATTTGTTTTTGGTTTTTGTTTTTGTTGTTTGTTTGTTTTAATTATTTAAGCAATCAGGCAGAGAAGAGACCAAGACAAGACAGAATTATCCCGATCATTTATTGTTCAGCTTTATTTCCCGTCAATCACTGCTTTTTGTACCTTTCAAGAAAAAAAAAAGAGTTAAATAGTTGTACCAAGGAAATAGTGCAAGCTCTTAAGTAATACAGAGGATTGTTATCTCTGATTGAAATAATGTATCTTTTGTTGAAAGTTCTTTATTATTATTAATTTAAATAAGAATGCAAAGAAACACAGGAAATATAGCTAGTTTATCAGGCTGATGATAATTGTAACAGTTTGTAGTTTCCATGAAGCCCAGCTGACTAATGGATGGCTAGCAATTCCAGGCCCTGGCTGTATTTGTACTTTATCCTCCCATTATTTAATAATCATTAAATACATTAAGTATTTTTTTAAGAAAAATTGTGGCTAATTTACACTGAGTTTACTAATGGCATAAGTCATTCAGCAATTTTGGAGTAGATGGAAAGACATTTAAGCAAGTACACTGTTTGATTCTTAATGACTTTCCCAGATTCCTGATATTATTTCAGTCTGAGCTCATATAACACCGTAATAACAGAAGTATTGACTTAACAGTTATATCATACTTCAAATATCTCATATCCCTCTGTGATGGCATGACTGGCTGGGTAAATGAGGGAAGAGAAGTGGTTGTTGTCTACCTGGACTTCAGCAAGGCTTTTGACGCTATCTACCATAACATCCTTGTAAGTAAGCTCAGGAAGTGATGGATGGACATGTGGACAGTGAGATGGATTGAGAACTGGCTGATTGGCAGAGCCCAGAAGGTTGCAATCGATGGTGCAGAGTCTGGTGAGAGACCTGTAGTTAGTGGTGCTCCCAAGGGTCAGTACTGAGTCCAGTCTTGTTCAACCTGCTCTTTAATGACCTGGATGGGCCCCTCAGTTCAAGAAGGACAGGGAACTGCTGGAGAGAGTCCAGTGCAGGGCAACAAAGGTGATTAACAGAGTGGAGCATCTCCCTTATGAGGAAAGGCTGAGGGAGCTGGGTCTCTTTAGGTTGGAGGAGACTGAGGGACAACCTCATTAATGTTTATAAATATATAAAGGGTGAGTGTCACGAGGATGGAGCCAGGCTCTTCTTGGTGACAACCAACGGTAAGACAAGGGGTAGTGGGTTCAAGCTGGAACACAAGAGGTTCCACTTAAATTTGAGAAGGAACTTCTTCACAGTGAGGGTAACAGAACACTGGAACAGGCTGCCCAGGGAGGTTGTGGCATCTCCTTCTCTGGAGACATTCAAAACCCTCCTGGACGCCTTCCTTTGTAGCCTCATCTAGGTGTTCCCGCTCCAGCAGGGGGATTGGACTAGATGATCTTTTGAGGTCTCTTCCAATCCCTAACATTCTGTGATTCTGTGATGAAGGGGCAGACTGCACCCTCAGCAAGTTTGCTGATGAAACCAAACTGGGAGGAGTGGCTAATAGACCTGAAGGCTGTGCTGCCATCCAGTGAGATCTGGGAAAGCTAGGGACTTGGGCAGAGAAGAACCTAATGAAATTCAACAGAGCCAAGTACAAGGTCCTGCACCTAGGGAGGAATAACCCCATGCAGCAGTACAGGCTAGGGGTTTACCTGCTGCCAAGCAGCTTTGCAGAAAAGGACCTGGGAAACCTGGTCGACAACGAGTTAACCATAAGTCAGCAATGTGCCCTTGTTACCAAAGTGAATGGTATCCTGGGGTGTATTATGAAGAATGTGTCCAGCAGGTCAAGGGACTTTATCCTTCCCCTCTACTCTGCCCTGGTGAGGCCATATCTGAAGTACTGCATCCAGTTCTGAGCTCCCCAGTTCAAGAAAGACAAGGAACTACTGGAGAGAGTCTAGTGGAGGTCTACAAAGATGGCTAGGGGACTGGAGCATCTTTTTTATAAAGAAAGGCCAAGATAGCTGGGTCTTTTTAGCCTGGATAAGAGAAGATTGAAAAGGGTTCTTGTGAATGCTTATAAATATCTTAAGGGTGAGTGTCAAGAGGATGGGGTTAGACTCTTTTCAGTGGTGCCCAATGACAGGATAAGGTGCAACAGGCAACAACTGAAACACAAGAAGTTCTATCTGAATATGAGGAGAAACATCCTTGCTTTGAGGGTGACAGAGCACTGGAACAGACTGCCCAGAGAGGTTGCAAAGTCTCCTTCTCTGGAGATATTAAAAACCCGCCTGGACAAGATCCTGTGCAGCCTGCTCTAGGTTACCCTGCTTAAGCAGGGGGGTTGGACTTGATGATCTCCAGATGTCCATTCCAACCCCAAACATTCTACAATTCTGTTATTCTATCAATAAATGAAAAAAGATCATGAACTTGCTAGCAACCTCATTTCTAAGGACTTTCTCCAGAGCTGACTGATGGAATCCATACTACAGAGCAAATATCTCTGCATCTCTACTACAGCCCATGTGGTGCCCCTGGGGTCCTAGACAGTAACTGCAACATTCTATGTAATTTTCTGTTGTAAATTACTTGACAGAACGTGAGGAATGTGTAGCAGATGTACAGAGCCATGTGAAAACAAACCTGTGTCCCCTTACTCATGAAGGTGAGGGCATAGCTCTTGCAGGATTGCTGAGATAATGCTGCAAGTCTGGGCAGGAAGGCAAGGGACATGTCAAACTCATCACTGTCTAATGTCAGGTGTTACGGAAACAGATGCTTGGGGTCATCACCTCCACACTACAACTGGGAGTTGTGTAGGAGAAAGGAAAGTGGAGGAGTGCAAAGCGAAGACTGAGTAGGGCGGCAATCCAGCGTGCAGGTAACTCTGGAACTCACCTTCCCTGTCCAGCCCTCTTCTTTGCAGTATGGTTATGTCTTGAGACTTAGTGTAACCCTCAGAAAGGCGGCACACTGCAAGGAGAGGAATCTGGACATTTCACAATATAGTCCAGGTGCATTTTAGTATTTGTGAGATCATAAGCTATTTCTGAATATGAATTCAACCTTTTTTTTTTTTGTTATACAGGTAGCTACTACAAGGACCACATTTAATTGTGCTTATTAGCACTACATCATTATTATAGTTGTAGTAATTGAAATTTAATAAAAATATATATAATGTATGGAATAATAGAGATTTGGGGAACAGTTTTACCACAGAATTATAAAGCTGTTTAATCACAGATACTGCAGAGGACTGAAAACTGGTATTATACAAAACTGAGAAGACAGGCCCTGTTTCCATTGTTTGATTCTTATGAGCTGTATCAACAAGTTTCACAGTCAATTAGTATTCGGACAACTCCCATTCTTTTATAACTTTATGAGTGCACTTTTTTTTCACGTGGCAAAAACATAACAGATTATTCAAAGACTGTTTCATTAATTAGCCTTAGGAAACTTTCTGTAAAGTTTGAGAGACATAAGCAAGTCAAACACACTCTACTAAATTAGTCTGATAGTTTCAGTGCATAATGGAATGGATCAATCATTTTTCTAACGTGTTTGGCCCCAGTGTCTTTAGAACTTTGAAAAATTATTTAAATAAAATAAACCTCTAATAATTCTGAGGGTCACCTGACCAACTTGAAAGGAAAATTTCTTATTTATGCACTGTTTTTTTTCAGTTTCTTGGTCACAGATGTTCTGTTTCTTTTAAGTAACTAATTATGTCAACCTGTCACAAAATATATAAAATAAAAATGTTAGTTTGGACCCTACTAAATAGTCAGCTGAAACAGTATTTTATTTATTTACTTATTATATGTTGCAATTTACTGTTATTTTGTGGTTTAACAGAGTTATTGTGAAATAAATGAATTATGGACATTTACTTGGACATAGAATGTCTAGAAGTTCAAAACTTAAAGAAAAAATAGACAACAAAAAGCAAATGGCCATAGGACTGTGACGTAATACAATAATTTTTCAAAGGTCACAAATGAAATGACAAAAAAACAGTGTTTCTTTGGCAGATTGGAATGGTGTTGAAATATATGTAAAAGGACAAAACTTAGTAAAAAGCACATACTAGAGAAGTTAAAGTTTTTCAAGGAAGTAAATCGCAGCATAGATATAAAAGTAATAGTGTGTGATGAGAAAGAAAAAAAGAGAGTGAAGAGGAAGCACAGTCTTTGATATAAAGCACGCATTGTGGTTTAACCCGGCAGGCAGCTAAGCACCACGCAGCTGCTTGCTCACTTCCCCCACACTGGGATGAGGGAGAGAATCAGAAAAAGGTAAAACTCATGCGCTGACATAAAGACAATTTAATAGGACAGAAAAGGCAGGGAAAATAATAATAAGAAGGAAAAAGGTGCTGCATAAATCTGGATGATCATGTCTTTAGGTTTGCTAGTAGTGCCCCTGCGAATGCAGCCTGGGATCCAGTTTGCCTTTGTTACTGCAGCTGTACACCACTGACTCTTGTTCAGCTTGTTGTCCACCACAACCCCTGTAAAATGAAATACCACATTAACATGTATTTATAGCTTACAGCTTCACCTGGCTTGTTGTGCCTGACCCACGTGACTCTGCAATACATTAACCAGTGCTTGCAGTGCAAAATTTGTCAAAAGATGGAAACAGGTTAAGTCCGTCTGAGTATCCATTGTAGAAATATTCATAAAATTTGATACGCATTCCAACAACATAAGGCATTTTAGAAAATATTTTCTAGCTTTTTCTACATAGAGATATTATAAAATCATCAAAATGACCTAAATTTTGTAATATCCTTTTCCTTCCTTCAGAGCTTCCCAACTGATGCATTAGTTTGAAAATGTTACCTCTTGCACGTTACTTTTTCTTGCTGTTGAAAACAGGAACAAAGATGAATCATACGAGTGAAGCAGGTTCCTGTGATTCAATTCTGTTTGTCCAGTCAGAGCAGGAGACTATTTACTACTCGATGAAAATACTGACAGGGTTGAAGTCAGAATATGATTTCTATGCCTAGGATAATGAATTGTGTTCTGTGCTCAGATTTATGCACCAGTGTGTTTCTCCTAATTGTATCTAGCTGGACTAGATATGTCAAAATATTTGTCTAGGAATACTAGAAATAGCAGGACAGAATATTGAAAATTAAAACCTTCGAACACAATTACTTCACTGGTGTTAAATGCTTTAACAGGTTAAACCAAAACATGACAGAATGCAAAATTTTGGTTGATCTGAATACATAATAAATGCTTATCTTGGTGAGAAAAAATATCCACCTAGTCCAGTACTCTCAACAGTAACAACAGGAAATGTTGTTTGGGGAGTGTATGCAAAACTGCCTGCTTTGTACCACCAACTCCATCCATTCCCCATGGCATCCAAAATGGGTGGCAATGGTTGGCAACAGCCAGCCTTTGCTCACTTTGAGTCCAGCAGAGGCTGGGTACACTCTGCATAGCAGGAGGAGAAACATTTCCCATGGCTACAAACCCGCCCCACCCCAGAAAACCATGAAGCCTTCAGCTTGGCCTCCCAGGAAAATTTGAAGGTCCCTATACCAGTTTACCATTGAGAGAAGTTGGACTCACTGGCTTTTAGCTCTCAAGATCTCTTTTAGAGGGGGTTCTGTGACAGTAAGGAAGTTATCTACCCCCTCTGACGTTCTCATGACCTTTTAGATATTATTTGGACTCTATTTCTAAGATCCCTGACCTGGACAGTTGTGCCTAATGTGCCTGCAAAATAAATTATTTAAATTCTTTAAAGTAATTTTAAATTAATATAAACGTAATACTCTGACAACTAAACTCTTGGGATTTAGAAGAGTTTTCATTTGTTTTGATAGGAGACTTGCAAAAACATATTTCTGAACTTCAGAAAAGTATGTATCAGTTTGTATTAATAAATAGCAGACCTATTTTAAAAATATATTTCTTATGTATCCAATGCTAATACAACACTTGGTACTATGATAGTATAAAAGCCTTGTGCCAAAACACCAAGATACAATATACAATCTTAAGCAACTAACTAAAGTACAAAGTTGTACAAAACTTTCTTACATAGTAGAGAAAAATAGTAGTAGTATTGTGAAACAAACAAGTTCAGAAGGTAGTGAACAATTTGGTTTTAGGCCTGATCCAAACTCCTAGAAAGGAGCTGTGGGATTTCATCTGTAATTCCCACTGGATAATTTTTCCTGGTGAATACATATGGTATCACTTGTGCATCTATTGTATAGAACCCTTGTTGTGACCATGGCTTGTACTTGTGGGTTCCAGGCAATTAGAAAAGTACTATATTTATAAAATGATGTTTGGAAATGTCCAGAAATTATGCTAGCTTCTCTGCAATAAATTTGTTTTACAGTTTGGCAAATGTTAGTATGATCAGTGTTGATGAGGTTGTGAAGGTTCAGAGTTACACATTGTGTGCTGATTCCCAGCACAGAAAATGATCACACTATGTTTAACTGCCCAAGAAATCTTTATCTGAGTCCTTCACATCT
The DNA here is from genome assembly GCA_013399365.1 of Pampusana beccarii. NCBI lineage: Eukaryota > Metazoa > Chordata > Aves > Columbiformes > Columbidae > Pampusana > Pampusana beccarii. The sequence goes on along the minus strand of VWYH01004915.1, from coordinate 213,346 downwards.
CCATTTTTTTTTGTTTTCCATCCAATTGAGATACAATTATCTTGCCATAGAGAGTCACAATTCCCCTCTGCCTCTTAGGACCCTTCTATGTTGGGTAAGTGCTGTGTGTTTGTGTTTCTTTCAGATTCTATTTTTCTTATTCTGTCACAGTAACAAATGTCTATGTTAGAGATTTACTCCTGATTTACTAATGAATTTTCCAGTGCTTCAGTACAGACTCTTCTTTTGAGATCCAACATTCTAGCACTCTTATTCTCTGTTTTCTTAAGAAGCTCATTGTAACAGTTCTAAGTACTAGCTTCTCTTACACCCAGTTGCCTTTCCTCACATCCATCGTATTACGCATTAATTTTTGGCTGCCTAATTCCCAAAATGTATTCAGGGCAGACAGATATCTGAAGAATTTTCCTGAAATATCCATTACATAAGCAGCTACAAAATGGCAAATCTCTTTAATATTCATGCTTTGAGATTTATCAGTTTGCTGGTTATTTTTGTGGATTTCTTATGTATTTGACTGAATTCAACTGCTCTTCAACTTCTCAGGTTCGTCCTTACTTTTGTTTGTTTGTTTGTTCGTTTGTTCGAGTTTTAATCTATTTATTCCCTGAAACTGAACTTCAGTCTCAGTATTCATTATGTCCAGTAATTAAGAACAGATTTCTTTTATTCAGCCTCCTTGCCTCCCGCAGATGAACGCGGTTTTACTCTAGGAAGTCATGCCGCATTTATGGTAATTCTTCTAGTACTGCTACTACAACAACAAATTCCATACATTGATAATATGGATCCACACTCAGTCTACCCATTTTTCTCGGAACTCCTCTTTTTGTTTTGCTTACCATTACATTTATTACTCCTCACTACTAGAGGCACAGACTACTCTTCTGTAATATTTCTGGTTGAAGTCAGTTGCTCAGAAGTCATTCAAGGAAAAGAAATCTGTAAGTACTCTGTTCAATTCAGTGTCAAAATTTGTAACAACACAATATAGTTCTTACATTGATCGATGTCTCAATATGGTGAAACGATACAGAGAACGTAAACTCCACTACATAATATAACACATTTCTGAGGACAACAATCTCTCCCACTGTATCACAAAAGTATATTGACCCACAAAACCAACCATGTTTGTTTGCATGCACTTAAATAATTAATGCACTGTATCCTTTAAGGAAGGTAAAGTAATACTAGAATACAAATTCTTATGGTCAAATTCATCTTGCAAAATACAGAGATTAAGATCACAAAGAAGAAAAAAAAAATAGAGGGACAAATTCACACAACACTACAACACATACTAACATCTGTAAATAATGACAGTGATAACATGCTGTAGTTTTTTGAAATCAACAAGGTCATTTACTGTTACACAAAAACAAAACAAAATAAAACAAACACAAAAAACCAAAACCAACCAAACAAAAAATCACAAACCAACCAAACAAAAACAAAAAGCAAACCCCAAATTTCAATAGCTATTTAAAGAATAAAATTATGTCCAAAGGGAATACAGCAAGAGATTCTGAAAAAGGTTCATGAAACTCACCTAAATATTCTACAGTGGAAAACAAAATAGGCGAAACACATTATTTGGTGGTCAGCTATGGACATTTTAAAATAAGAAAAGGTGATTACTTCATTTCCTCAAAGCATGGTAGAAGGAACTGCACATATAATTCAATGGAGGAGGTTGCCTTAGCTGATGAGGAATGGGTCAGAGACCAATTAAGCAACCTGGACATCCATAAATCCATGGGTCCAGATGGGATGCACCCACGGGTGCTGAGGGAGCTGGCCGAAGTCATTGCTGGACCACTCTCCATCATCTTTGCCAAGTCTTGGGAAACGGGAGAGGTGCCTGAGGACTGGAGGAAAGCAAATGTCACTCCAGTCTTCAAAAAGGGTAAGAAGGAGGACCTGGGTAACTATAGACCGGTCAGCCTCACCTCAATCCCTGGGAAACTGATGGAACACCTTATCCTTGGTGCCATCTCAAGGCATATCAAGGATAAGAGGGTTATTAGGGGCAGTCAACATGGCTTCACCAAGGGGAAGTCATGCTTGACCAACCTCATAGCCTTTTATGAGGAAATAACGAGGTGGATGGATGATGGCAGAGCGGTGGATGTGGTCTACCTTGACTTCAGCAAAGCATTTGACACGGTCTCCCACAGCATCCTGATGGCTAAGCTGAGGAAGTGTGGACTGGACGATTGGGTAGTGAGGTGGACTGGGAACTGGCTGAAGGAAAGAAGCCAGAGAGTCGTAGTCAATGGGGCAGGGTCCAGTTGGAGGCCGGTAACTAGTGGAGTGCCTCAAGGATCGGTATTGGGGCCAATATTATTCAATATATTCATTAACGATTTAGATGAGGGAATTGAGTGTACTATCAGCAAGTTTGCTGATGACACTAAACTGGGAGGAGTGGCTGACACGCCAGAGGGCTGTGCTGCCATCCAGAGAGACCTGGACAGGCTGGAGAGTTGGGCAGGGAACAATTTGATGAAATATAACAAGGGAAAGTGTAGGGTCCTGCATCTGGGCAGGAACAACCCCAGGTTCCAGTATAGGTTGGGGAATGACCTGTTAGAAAGCAGTGTAGGGGAAAGGGACCTGGGGGTCCTGGTGGACAGCAGGATGACCATGAGCCAGCACTGTGCTCATGTGGCCAAGAAGGCCAATGGCATCCTGGGGTGTATTAGAAGGGGGGTGGTTAGTAGATCGAGAGAGGTCCTCCTTCCCCTCTACTCTGCCCTGGTGAGACCACATCTGGAATATTGTGTCCAGTTCTGGGCCCCTCAGTTCAAGAAGGACAGGGAACTGCTGGAGAGAGTCCAGCGTAGGGCAACTAAGATGATTAAGGGAGTGGAGCATCTCCCTTATGAGGAAAGGCTGAGGGAGCTGGGTCTCTTTAGTTTGGAGAAGAGGAGACTGAGGGGTGACCTTATTAGTGTTTATAAATATATAAAGGGGGAGTGTCACGAGGATGGAGCCAGGCTCTTCTCGGTGGCAAACAATGATAGGACAAGGGGTAATGGGTTCAAGCTGGAACACAAGAGGTTCCACTTAAATTTGAGAAGAAACTTCTTCTCAGTGAGGGTGACGGAACACTGGAACAGGCTGCCCAGGGAGGTTGTGGAGTCTCCTTCTCTGGAGACATTTAAAACCCGCCTGGATGCCTTCCTGTGTAACCTCATCTAGGTGTCCTGCTTCGGCAGGGGGATTGGACTAGATGATCTTTTGAGGTCCCTTCCAAGCCCTAACATTCTGTGATTCTGTGATTCTGTGTAATTCTCTGTTTGGAAAGCAATTGTTTATTGATCAGCTTGTACATGGGAGACTGGTTCTAGAACACAAACTCTTTTAAAATTTACCAGGCAAACATGTTGGTAATACATTGTGAGAATAAGAGTCTTTGCACTGAAAGGAAATATGTTTAGGAACACCCATCGTAATACCCATCTGTGAAATCTTTAACCTTTGCATTTTTGCAAATAATTGCAGTTTTACATATGTATGCTAGCATCTTTTATTACACATAGTTCTATGGGCTAGCTGAAATACATTAGTAAGTGTATTTCAAAGTGTTCATACTAAACAAAGTAACTATAGGCTACTATGTCTGTTAAGTAGACTAACGAAACATTACTTGGAAATTGATGGCCTTTATTTCCAAACACAATAACGAAGAAGTAGCTCAATTGGAGTCCACGTAAAAGTAATGAAAAATGATCCTATTCTGTGAGTATTCCTATTCCTATGAATACTGCAAACAAGAAAGTCCAGTCTTTTCCTTTAAGATAGTTTCACTGTGTTTGAAAGCTGATTGTGTTTCGCTTTGAAAAAAAAATGCATTAAGAAAATTTCCATGTTTAAATAATGGTGTCCAATGTAGTCCTGAGCAACTGGCTGGAGTTTGTCCTCCTTGAGCAGGTTGGTTGGACCAGACGACCTCCAGAGGTCCCTTCCAGCTTCAGCCATTTATTTTGATTCGGTGCATTGAGCACAAGGCACCTCTTCTGTTGTGGCAGTAGTGTTCCAGTAAAGGAGTTTCATCCTCTGCCTTTCCCTCCACTCTCAGAAACATCTCCTTTCTTGGACACTATGCTGTTGAAGTGTTTAATTTCCTGACAAATGACAGGATTTAACAACCAACCTATGGTCTTTTCCTTTTCGACTTCAGAAAACTGAGAAAAAGATGAGAAAGGTGAGAACAGACAAAGAGTGGAAAAGTTTGGGAATATTTTCTCTCTTGGTACTTTCATGCACGCAATATTTTTAAAGCCTCAACCTAAAAAATTGCTGTATTTACCTTCTTGTGTATATAAAATAAAAAAAAACATTCTTTCACATCTGGGGCCACTAAAAAGACTCTAAAAACTGTAAGCAGAAAAATGTGTTACAAATGCTCCAGACAAACATGGGAACACTGGACGAGCTGCTCACTTGTAATAGATTGTTTGAGCTTCATTTTCTTACCCTGTTCACTAGTACTTTCAGTCACCCATTTCTTTGTGCTGTTTCCACTTGCCTCCCTGCTGCTACATTTTGATCTTTGCTTCCTGTCTTTCTCCCCTGCTGTTCTTTTCAAGAGTGTTCTGCTTTCGGTTTGATAAGCAGTGAAAATTGCAAGATTCCTGACCTCTGAAGAACAGACAAAACTTCAGAAATCAGGAATCTTGTAAATAGTGCTTGGCTGCTGATACATGGAATACTATTAAACATCAAGGATGACTAATATTAACAACAAAAAAGAAAGATGCATATAAAAGTTCTTAGGCTGCATTATCGTGCATAAAATGACTTCAGACTCTGGCATTCATTAGTCTATGCATTCCTGGCACAGCTTGTTTGTTTTTAATTCTCCAGGACAAAAGCAATTTCAAGTTAAAAGCTGAAGTAATTTTCCCCCAAATTACAAAACTTCCGAAAGTGTTTACCATTTACAGTATCCAAATTATTATTACCTTTCTTTTTCTTCTCCCTATTTGGACAATAAGAGTGGAACATTATGCACAACAGATGGTGTTACATTCATGATTAACTTGCATAATCCCTGTGCCTTGAATAACATAAAGATGCCATTTTTCTGAAAGCCTGTCAGGCATGCCATAACTTATATCTAGTCTTTGCTATATGTGAATTCTGGTATATTTGGCATTCCATGGTATACAGTATTCGAATCAGACAGACATGTTAACGAGTTTAGCACATGTACATGAAAAATAATTCATGGAATGTTGGCTACAAGGTAGCATGCACATCTCTACAGAAAAGAAATAAGTTCTTTTAAGAGCATCTTTACCTAATGCACAGCCACTTACTTCACTCCATTCCTGGGATGTCAGTGAAAACTAAGTAAAGTTTCTACTGATAGTCCATCCATCAAATCCATATCTCTCCTATTTAGAGAGAAGGATGTTGTGGGGGACCACATCAAAAGCCTTACAGAAGTCCAGATAGATGCCATCCATTCCTCTTCCCTTGTCCACTGACGTAGTTACTCCGTCATAGAAGGCCACTAGGTTGGTCAGGTAAGGCTTGCCCTTGGTGAAGCTAAGATGATGCCACTTGCCAAAACTATCTATCCATCTTACATAATAATAGTATATAAGTATTATATTAAATCTTTAGTTGCATGTATTCCTCCATGCTTGAAAGAGAAGGAAGTACTCTGAGGACTACTATGCTTTCTGGGTCAACACAGCATAAACTAGAAGATTAAGTTCAGGTTGTCCATCTACTATCTGTATGTCAAGGCATCAATATTGTGTCATTACTCTATATTATGAACATTATTTATGTTACCGTTTCAATGTATTTCAGAATAAACTTCCAGGTCAAGTAAGTTTTCTCAATTTTATATGCCTGAGTGTTTATTTTCAGGATATAGAAATCCATCATTACAGAACTTTAAGCTAGATCAAATCTACATTAGGCTGCATATTTTAAAGAAAGGCTTACTTGAAAATAAATAAATTAAAAATAAAGTTACCTTGCATATAAATACAGAAAATCATAGTACATATCTGTATTTAACAAATAAAAGTGAGGATACAACAGGACAAAATACACAGTAAAATGCAAACAGTATGTCAGATAAAGTGTTCTGTTACTCTGTCTTGAGTCCAGACAAATTGGCTTTGTATTAGGTGTGTCTGCATCAGTAGATTTCTTTGGCTGAAAGAGCCACAAATCTGTTAATATGCAGGAAGTTAGTAACCTTCTCCAGCTGCTTAGATGTTGTGTCTGATTTTCTCTGTCATCCTCAGAAATAATAAATAGGAGCTGCAAAATGTGAAGCCAAGACTTTCAAAATGGGCAATGCTCTTTCAGCTGAGGTCAGAACAAGTATCCAATATTAACTGTCATATCATTCATTGCTTGTGGTCCTGCAGCAAGAGAAAATTGCTTAGCTGTTCACGAAGTAAAATTTGCACTATGTTCCTGTTAGCAATGTATTTCCACTCCTGTAATCATGATCTCTGAACTGTAACTGTCTTTTTCCTCTCCCTGGGCTTTTAATGTGAACAATAAATTAAGCAATCAAGATTCAAATGGGAATAAATAACCTCCCTACCGCCTACTATTTGGAAATATAAATACCATTCTTTATTCAAGACACTTTTCTGCAGGATTTTAGATGTCTAGTTCTAATTAGAACTTTTGGAGTATTATGTAATATTTCTTCAATCTTCTGTTTGTAGTCTGGGGCTCAAAATGGTTCCTGATGCTGCTACATGAAGTTCTAACAGTGATGCAGTTATGCCTCTAAGATTTTGTTTTCAGTAATGTATTTAGAGAAGTGCTTTAGCCTCACCAGGGGTGAAATATTCCATCTGCAGAAACAAGAATGGTAACATTTTCTTGGTAACCATAGTTCGTTCATGCTAGGTTTTTCTAAAGTCACATTCTTCTGGGAACCTCTGCACTGAAGCTAGATATCAGAATGGAAGTGCCGAATTAAACGTTGACTAACTCTGCTGAAATTATTCCAATTTGATATTAATGCAATTGATTACTAGTTGAATCCTTTTTTTTTTACATACAAGTAAGAGCAGATTCTAGATTCCTGAATAGCTAATGTAGCTGAAGGCATATAAAGCTATGCCTGCATCGTCTGTGCCCCTGCTGTGCTTGATTCCTTAATGCTTTTGATCTTGCACAGGGCTTTAGAACAGTGAAAAGGAGACAGAAAATTATCCCACTCTGATTGCTAGTATATCTGTCTATTCGATGTAAAGGGCATGAAGAAGGTTCCTTTTGTACCAATTCAGTGGATACAGAGAGATTTGTTGAGTTCTGTCCCTTCTGTAATTGATAAAGCATTTGAAGAAACACTCTGAAACTCCTGATCCCCTCAGGTCCTGGAATTATTAACAGGTCAGGTACTTTGTAAACTGCCTACGTTCAGCTTGAGCTCTGTCTGACTACAAATCCCATCCACTCTTGCAGCAAGTAACATCAGAACATTTCTAGGAACAACCAAGGTTTGCAACTTAGAGAAACCTTACAGGGTGCTCTAAACCTAGGACGTATCACCCCAGCAATCTGCAATACGAGTGTCCCTGCAGCCACCCTCAAGCATCCCAACTGCTAAGTTATGCGGGAGTGTTATTGTTCTGGCCTGGAGACTGCCCTAGGCTGCACATTGTTAAATGTTAGATCCAACTAAAAACTACCAGTAGCAAAACCCATTCTGACAAAGTGATGCAGGTTGGATAATTTTCCTTATGTATTTACTTTAGTTACAGTTTTGAAACTGACAGGAACACCATGGTTTTTAGATTTATAAATTATTTCTAGATTTTGTTTTCTGAGAAAATTCTTTTTAGGTCACTGAAGAGTTTCAAATCTTCACCTAAAAAGAGCAAGAACAGAAGGTGAGGGGAGAAGAGAGCTCCAAGTATACTAAATATGCATCTAGTGACTTATACTCTTTCAAAGCACTTACCTGCAGCCGTGTGTAATTTACATAATGGAGACTATAGATTCAGAAAGATAAGATCAGTGTGGGTACTGGAAAGAATAATAATGTTATTTATAAAGAGTATAGCATATCCCATTAATTGTATATTTAGTAGGATGTTGAATTTGGCTTTCTAATGGTTTTAATTTCTTGCTCTTGTTTAATTTTCACACAGACAAATTCTGTGTGTAGATTTTTAGAGATTCTTTCATGGAAAATTTTGTTATGTATTTGTTTTAATTACACATAGTGGTGGCATGATGACTATTGCAATTCCCTTTCTGAAGTTGCTTCAGACAAGCAGCTGGTCTGAATCCCTCATCACAATTCCTGTGAGGGGCTGGAAAAGTCTACATTTTAAGGTTACCCAACAAGCTAGTTGCATACTCAATCCGTCTCCCTGATACAGTAACTTGAGACTCACAAGGATCCATCATGTTGTCTGTAAACTCTTTTCCTCTATTCCTTGTGATATTTTGCAAACGTGTGTTCTTTGACATAAAGATTTTAGTATGTCGATCACCTATGTTATATCATGAAGAATTTCGTACAATCGTATATTACTGTTTCTTTTAAACCTTTCTTACTGACATCTGGAACTCCTGGGTTGATGCATCCCCCTTCTGTATGTGCTAAGGAGTAAAATAAATTCTTGAGAGTAAGCTTCATGAAATTATGATGAAGGGAGGAGACACATAACAAGTAAGGAAGCTTAGCAGAACACAGGCTTAATCTGAAGCTAAAGTGGTACAGAGGGAAGAAAATATTGGTTAATGTTCTGAGCAGCTGAGGGTGAGATTTATATGAAAGTGTACAAAAGACTTGGAAAAGGACATGCTGGAGGACTCGCCTCAGTTCTCAGGCAGGAGGTTAAGGAATGCCACTGCAATCAAAAAACAATCCCCTCTCCAGCCTGAGCAGTCTAAACAGAGAAATGGTCACACAGCAGGGTGCTGTATCCTGGTTGTAGCTGTAGCTTTAGCAACCAGATTCAAGTACTCAGAAAGAGCTGGTGCATCAGCATGGAAACAATGAAGATGAGTTTCCAAAGGAGTGTCACATTAAACACAACATTCACATTATTTACCTGCCTTTTGAATAATCAACTGTTGAGGGCAACACAGCCACAATTCAAAATATAATTTTGTAATCATAATAGCAGAAGCAGAAGCACAAATAAGTTATTCCTGTGATTTGACTGTAGTTTTATTTTAAGGACTCAGCTATATGTATTACTTCTCATTATCTTAAGTATTTTGAGGAAGTGCATATAACATAAAAGTAAACTAAGTTAAACTATGTTGTAACTTAAAGGCAAACCAACTATTTGAAATAAATCTTTCTATTGTAGCTGGCACTTCTTGTTTGAGCCAACCTCTGTGTTGTGATATTGGGATTTTGCTCACTTACATGCATTGCCCAATTCTATTTAAAAGTCCTACATTGTTATGGTTAATGTTTATACCGGGCTGGCACAGTAGCAGAACAGATGACTCTCAGTCATCATCGTTGTGCTTTAGAGAGAAACCTGTCTCTGTGCTATACAGTCTTTTCTTTCCGGTACTCAGAATCTTGACTTTCATTGAACAACTATTTTAAAGCATTTTACTGTACATCAGCTAATGCTACTGGAATTTACTCTGGGATGGGTCTTAAGTAATTTTGGGAACATGAAAGTGTAAACCTGTGAATTATAGCTTTTGCTTTGTTTAAAACTGATATTTGGGGGAAAAAAAAAAAGTAAGCGCAGTACTTAAATTACAGTAGCTAATGGAAGGAACTGAAAGCAAAATTCAGCATATCCAAAGACTAAAGTTTTAAGTAGTCATTTATTACTCATGGTAGCCATAACCTTAGCTACTTGTTTTTATTTTTAAAACAAGATGCTCAAAACCCTGATATATTTTCTCAAATTAAGCTCAAAAACAGATATACTTTTTGACCATTTTAATTTTCTCTGTGTACTCCAATGGAAAAAAAAAATAGTAGAGATAGAATTAATTTACTTTTAAAAAGTATTTAATTATTTAGAATACTGTAAATAGAACAGCACTAACAAATGTTTCATGATTTTACTTCCCTGTTACTTTTTATATCTTATTGGTTTAATATCTTTTGGCCAGTGCTTCTAAAATACTTGTCATAACCAGAGGTTGTTTTTCTGTTATTGAAAGCAGTGAGATAAGTATCACCACTCTGATAGGCCAGACTACACAGGCAGAGGAGGAGATAGTGCTACTGCTTGATGAAACGCAGGGAACGTTGATGATTTCAGTGGTCTCTTTTTGACATCTTGCAAAAAGAGATGTCTTTTGACTTGTCTCTATTGTACATTTGCTGATGAATGTTTTTTCAGGCTGATCACTTGAAGCTGCTGAAAGTAACGACATCTACCATTTTTATGCTTATGTGATCCCAGACAAAACTCCCTCTGTTGTTCACTTGACAGAGGAGAATGCAGCTCATCTTACTGCAGAAAGCCTGGGACCAGACTTTCAACATCATCTTTTTGCCAGACAATACCTTTTCTGTGATCAAAGTGTACAAGGGATGTGGTAGTCACATTCAGGTTTGTGTTCACTCCCCTTTGCTGACAATGGAAAGGAAAAGGAAGAAAAACATTTAGTTTCTTCAGGAAACAATTGATTATTTTCTAGAAATCTGAATTTTACTGAAGAATATAATTTCTGATCAAAGATATAAGTAAAAGCATTTGTTTAAATTCCCCTGTTGCCACCCAGTTAACTAACAAATGTTTTTTTTCTATAAGGTTTTCTTTGATATTTTATACCCAATGTGATTTTTCGAACACTATTTTTAAATAGATCATTTTATTTTTCCCTAAAGCCCTTTATTAAAATAAATAAGTATATTGTGTTTAGAAATGAAGCCACTGAAATCCAGTCACATTCATAAACACGTTATTACTGATAATTAAGGAATATTTTAAACCTCTTACGTTTTCTCTTATTCACTGATATGGTGTGTAGTACATTCATTCATCAGATGATAAATTTATACTGCGCATATTTAGCCAGAACAATTTATTTACTATGACTTTTTACCTTAAAAGCTCCATTTTCCTTCAGGATCGTAAAGTCTTACATTCATCACTGTCGTCCTGATATGCTGTTTGTAATCTATCTATGAAATATTTTGGGAATATATGTTAACATATATTGTTATTATTAACATTAAATAACATATATTAATAAATTCTTCTTTATTGCAGCCTAGTTTATCTTCAGTCATACACTGTATTATTGAGTTCTTTTAGCAGAAAACTATTGTAAGACAAAGTTATTTACTAAGAGTAATATGCTATAAAACAAACAAATTAATAACCAATGTAAGGTTTGTATACTAAAGAAAAAACTACTACAGGCTTGTATTCTAATTTGAATATCCAATTCCATTATAAATAATTAGAATTGTTTTTTATTTCATGTGACTTACAATAATATAAATATACAATACTATACACATACACAATACATGTATATATGGATAATATATGTATAATTATTTAGAATACATCAGGATTCAACAAGCTGTTCCCAGTCTTTCCAATCACTTAACATTAAGACTTTAACTATTATGCACTCAGCAGTAAGCTAACTAACCTTAAGTAAAGTGCCATTAAACTGTTGATTAAAGCAAGTTTTAACACTCAGATTTGAATTTCAGCAAGATTTTTTCAGTTTCTTAGTTTCTTCTCCCATTGTTACAAAACGTTCTTAAATGTGGCCTGATGCCACATTAATGCCTGCCATAGTTATTTGCAGTTGCATAAGAGATGGATTTCTGCCCACGTAGTTTTACACATGTGGATGGTATCAGACTCACCTGCTGGGGATAGGATGACAACATCAGGATGGAGACACTTTGTGTTTCTAACAGCAGAATAATACTTTTGTAATAACAAATGTGTAGATCCAGAAGAAAATCATACAAATTACTGGAACTGAGAAAGCAGCTGAGACCTTTGGCAAATGTTGCTATTCTTGCCTGGCATTGAGTGTTTATTCTAAAAGCATCTGTAGCACTGCAGGCAACATTTTTTTCTGAGTGAAGAATCCTGTGTGTTAAGTATTGAGTACCACACATTTCCTCCAAAATCAACATGAACACTATCCTGATTTTGAAAGTTTTTCCTTTATTTTTTTGTGAATGAGGCAGAAGATAAAATCCAACACGTATAGGACTACAAATACACTATATGTTTTTCCATTTAGAAATGCGAATTGGTAATTGCATCAGTTATTTGGGATTCTCATGTTTATGTTCAACAATGCAAACTAGTTTTTCTACAGCTAAAATTGTTCTTTCTTAATAAAACTTCTGTCCACTTTGTGTCTTCCGTTAATATCGCCTTTTTAGGAATATTTTAATGAAATATGAAACACTCTCAAACTATGGAGCAAAATTTCTTCTCAGTTTGGCTGTGTACATTCAATAAATTCCTCATCTATTTTTTCTGCCTAGATTCTTGTTGATTAATGAAGCATAAGCACTGTATGATAAAGAAAGAGGAGTATTTGGAAGATGTTATTCCATTGTTTAACTGGATATTTGACTCAGGGTAATTTATAGTCTCATGAGGCTATAAGTTTTCCATAATTTGTAGAACTGATGCTCTTATTAAGGTTTCTGTCAGAGAAAAAAGCAGAAACAAATCCAACAAACAGAAGAAAACTACCAGTTGTTGCTAAATAAACATGATGATCCAACTTCATCTTTCCATTATTCCAAAACATTTCAAGTAATTTGGATTTCTGTCTCAGCTCCTTGTTTTCTGGCACTGATCTGACCATATTCTGGCCCTTTATTTAGATGACCTGAGTCAACAACCTGGTAGGAAATTTTGGGGGTTTTTTGTTTGTTTGTTTGCTTTGTTGTTGCTGTTGTTGGGGGTTCTTGTTAGTTTGTTTGTGGAGTCTTGTTCTCTTNTCGTCTCCTCTTCCTTCTTTTCCTCTTTTTTTTTTTTTTTTTTTTTTTAACCTTGGGGCTGAATTATTGCTGGTATAGGGAGCTTAGCTGTCCGTCCAAAGTCAGCAACATCAGTGAGATGTCGGTTCACTTGACATGAGATATAATACTGCACAGTTCCTGTCTATAAAACAAGCTAGGCTGCAAATCCAAGGTGGTCTGTCACAGTGATTTGTTATAAGCATGAGAATATTGGTCCTTTTGATGTGTGTTATTAGCCAACATTTGGAGTCCAGCAGATGTAATCAATTAAGAGAATAAACTTCCTCTAAGGAACTGTTTAATTTGATGCAGTCCTGTTTATTTATAAACAAATTATGTTTTAACCCTGATCACTGCTAAAATCAGATAAAAAGAGATTTGGAACTGTGCCGCAGAAATCCTAATAATAGCTTTCTTAATTTAAACATTAATAGAATGCTTATTCCCAGATCATTTTGAAATTTTTGAACCGTTCAGATGCAAATATATAGTTGCAAGGAGATAGCTGACATTTAATCCAGTGTAATAATAACTTCTTTAGAGGCCAATAAGTTGTATACTTCATATAACATGAAAAATGTGAACTTTGTTGCAAAAAGTTGTGATTTAAAGTAAAAATCATGTAAAAAAACCCAAACCAAACCAAACCAAAAAACAAACCAACAAAAGAGGAAGATGAGAAAGGTGTTTTAAGAAATAGAGATATATATGTAGCAAGCAGGAACCACTAGGACTGGATCTTACGTTTTAATCTATCAGTAATTAGAGTTTGATCAGTTTAAAACATCTCGCAGTATTACAGTACCTATAGTATTAATATAATATTATAGGCTACAGAGATTTAAAAGTAAGGAAAACTAATATCTACTTCAGGAAAAAAAAAGTGTGCTACTTGTCTTGATTAATTAGTTACTAGATAAAGTTGTAATTAAGTTAAATATGTCTACCTGCCCTTTACAGTGATTGCTAACACTACTAAAATTGTGCTTATCATCAGAATGTTCTTTTTAAGTTCAATATATAAATTCTCTTAAAAACTTCAAATTCTATTTCTTTATTTTAGTGTTGATTCAGCACTTTAAAGTCACAGATCACTGGAACAAAGTTTTCAAAACCTAATATCAGAAAGCTAGGCACAGTTGAGATCGTGTTCATTTCTGCTTACTATAAAAGTACATTTAGTGTACCTACTGTTAGGTTTAATGAAGTCTTTTGACGGTGTTCAAAATAGAAATGAACAAAAATAATAATTAAAAAACCTCAACAAAACAAACAAACCACATTCCTTACATCAGTTTCCACACTGATGTTTTCTAAATGTGGATAACTACCTCTTAGGAGCTAAGTCAACTTCATAAACTTCTTCAACATTTAGTGGAAAGAGAATTCTTCTAGCAAGGAATTGATTTCACTTACTGTTTTCTTCTTTTTATACTTACAAAAGTGAAATGCTGTAGGTTTAACTTGTGGTGTGGGTAGCCAGATTTAGGAAATTTTTTTTAGCATAGGTCTTGTGTGTATTTATGCAGAATTTTTATAGTTCAAACAATTAATTTTCATCAATATATATGGTATATGTCTACCATTAGGGTAAAAGCTGGAGAATGAGGTGGGTGGACATGTAACATTAGTAAAATAATACAGATGTAGGGCCTTGAAAAGTATCTACTTTTTCCCTATATATTAATGTTTTACTGGCTGGACTCAAAACTGTCTTGCATATAAAATTATTTTAATATGAAGAAATCTTAGTTTCAACATGGGCTTCCCAATTTTACACATCACTCCATCCAGGGATCTTGGAGGAGAATGAGTCAGTTTTCTTTCCTTTATTGCCAGCTTATTAAATGAGAGAATTGACATGCCACTACTACAAGAGCTGTATATTTCCCACAGCTGGAAAGAGTTGCATCATTTTCGTGATAATGCCACTTTGTGATAATGGCTTGAGAAATGTTATGGTGGTTATCAAATAGAAAGTACTAACAGCAGTTCCTGACGGATATGGAGCTTGCTGTAAAAACAAACACTAACAAGATGCAGAAGCACTCTCTTCTTATGGCTGATGCCTTCTCAGAAACAATACTATAGCCATTGGCTCATATTTTTCTTTCAAATCAAAGGATATGAAACAATATAGTTTAGTTTTATTTGCCTCAAGCACTTGCAATCAAAAGTATATTGTTATGTGTTCAGAGAATGGTTCAGGCCTGATCAACTTGTTTCTGAATAGATTTTCACTTTTTCATCCATATAAGTTATGCAATATCTACTTGAAAAAAAAAATCTACTGTTCCTTGCAATGATGCATTAATAGGGAGAACAGAGAATGAAGTCTTTTAATAACAAATTCACAATAGAATATTTGCTTCTTTTTCTCCCACCATATCTAGCCACAATTTTATTACCTTACTTGTTATAGCTGCCAGTAAAATACTGATATTTTCTCAAAGTTACCATGTAGCCGTACCTGAGAAATTAGCTGTTTGTTATCATATGGATATACATAACCTACCAGGTAGCATTAATATATTTTCCTACAGTTTATTTTAGTCTCTGGTAATGACTACCACGTTTGTAATATCAATGTAGAATTTGAATACATTTAGAAATCAGTGTCGAAAGGCAATATAAGGCGACATATATTTTACATTGATGAGCTGAAGTAGACAAAAAATGTATAGTAGGCATTTTCTCTGAAGTTTATTACAAAACCAGACTTTGAGTGTTTCATCAGCATGCTCATCTATTCTGGAAAATGTTCTGGAACTATCCATTGGATTTTCATCAGTCAGGATTAAAGAAGCTTAAATCCAACCAGAAATAGTTGCAAAATTGTTGAGATAATCAGTCAACTACAGATTATTTTGTGTAAGAAAAACAAGAATGGGGACAAAAAAGAAAGGCTTGTGGTTTTGCCAAATGAAGGCATAAACCAAGATAAATTTACTTGAACAGATGTGCATAAACTGGACAGTAATAAACTCAAGCTGTAAGTTACATGGTGCCTCACTTTCAGAGCACTGAAGTTCTGAAACAATTTTCAGGTGGATTTATTGACATAGTATTGTTCATATAATAACACTATATATAGCAACGAATATGTATATGTACCTGTAACAGTACTTGAAGATATCACAGATCCCTTTCATTCTTTTTTTTAAAGAAATATGATCAAATCAAATCCATCCATCTCTACTATTTAATAAAGATTTCTCAGTGAAGATAATATTTTTGTACTTCAACAGTCAGTATTCAGATTGTCGGTGTTCATCTGCTCAAAGGACATAAATAATTTTCATATGGAAGAGCATGTATTCTTTATGTTTCTACTCCTAAATCGCTGACATTTTTTTTAAAAAGACAAATATTCACAACCAGCAATTTTATTAAGGAGACTGTGAGTTAAATTTTCATTGAAAATGAAAAAGATGGAAGAAAGTGCAAGACTGAAAGTATTATCCACCTATATTTCTCAAAAAACCTGTTCTTGTTCCAATATAATTTTGAAAGCACTTTAACCTATTTTTTTCCACTAATAAAAATATCAGAAAACATTATTCTCTGCATATCACTTAAACTCTATGCATATTAAATTTAGTATTACATTTTTTCCTTGTTCTTTTCTACTGATTGTGGTTTTATTTTCCTTATGCATAATTCATAACCCACATAACTTCCAGTTGTCATCTATGCTCCAGATACTGCTTACATGTTCATTTTCAGTTCAAGAGGACTTAGAGCTTTCACTTCAGTAGGTTAAAGAACAAAGACCTTGATGACCTTTAATTTGCCGTTACTTCATATGAAATACTGTACAGACTCACAGTTCTTTTAAATATAATCAAAACCAGAGATCTCTCTTGACCTCTGGAAAAGCTCTGTCATACTTCAAACAACAGGATGAAAAAGAATAAAAGTAAAAAAAAAAGAATGAGATTCATAATTTCCCTAAATGTTATTTTCTCTTAATTTTGGGGGAGAGCAAACAGCTTGTCAGCTTCTTAAAAAAAAAATAATATATATATATATATATGTATACACACATATATAGTCATCCTGCAACTAGATTATTAAAGTCCAAGATAAAGAAATTTGTTACGAACACACATACATGCCCATAAATATGTTTAGTTCTTTCCTCCTG
Source organism: Pampusana beccarii (assembly GCA_013399365.1). NCBI lineage: Eukaryota > Metazoa > Chordata > Aves > Columbiformes > Columbidae > Pampusana > Pampusana beccarii. The sequence continues at coordinate 196,253 of VWYH01004915.1, read as the reverse complement.
TTCCTCTTTCAAAATTTTCCAAAGAAAAATTAATACAAATATAAATCAGCTTTGATCTAATATTTTAATTGGTTTAAATTTAACATTAACATGTTTAATCATTTCCTTTAATTGCTGAATTTCTATGTCTTGTTAATATAGCCAGTTAAATTTAATTTACATATGAATACTGAAATCTACAAATTTTCATCTTTACCACTTGGATAACAATATTTCTAAATTACTGTCTACGTTACAGGTATTGGAATTGAGAAGTTTGGGACATTTTCTTCAGAATTAAGTTTTCTTAGAAACTCAAAGGCCTCCTATGGAGCTGAAGTAATCACAGCAAGCAGTCATGCATAAATGTAGACAGCATTCACCTATTTTCTAATTACACAATTTGCAATTTGCCTCTTTCTCATTTGCATGCCTGCAACAACAAAGAAGAAAGCCTACCATAAATACTACAAGCTCCGCTTGAGAATATAACTGCAAATTCCATTTGATATCGCCATAAACAATGAAGACATTTTCTGCTATCAGTTTAGTATAGCACAGGCTATTCTTTTTTAGTACCTAGCGTGTTGTTATTTTAAGAACCAGTAGATGAATCTAGGTGTTGTGGATTAACCCCAGCTAGCAACTAAACACCACACAGCCACTCACTTTCCACCCCCATGGGACGGAGGAGGAAATTGGAAAGGAAAAAGTGAGAAAACTCCTGGGTTGAGATAAAGACAGTTTGACAGGTAAAGCAAAAGCTGTGGTTGCAAGCAAAGGAAAACAAGGAATTCATTCACTACGTCCCGTCAGCAGACAAGTGTGCAGCCATCTCCAAGAAAGCAGAGCTCCATCATATATGACAATTACTCGGGAACACAAACGCCATCACTTCACATGTCCCCACTTCTTCCTCCTTCCCTCAGCTTTATATTGTTGAGTGTGATGTCGTATGTTGTGGAACATCCCTTTGGTCAGCTGATGCCAGCTGTCCCAGCTGTATCCCCTCCCAACTTCATGTGCACCTCCAGCCTACTTGCTATTTAGGTGGTGTAAGAAACAGAAAAGGCCTTAACTCCGTAAGCACTGCTCAGAAATAACAAAAACATCCCTGTATTATCAAAACTGTTCTCAGCACAAATCCAAAACATAGTCCATACTAGCTACAATGAAGAAAATTAATTCTGTCACATCCAAAACCAGCACACTAGGCTTGAGTCCTTAACTATATCAGCACATCCTCTTTACATGTAAGCAAACCAGATAAGGCACTCTTGAATAACTTTTACCCAAGTCACTATGTCGCTTTCAGTAGATACCAAGACTGCTGAGCCAAAAAGACAGAGAGCTCATATACTCCTGGTCAGACTCTTTGTGGCATCTGGACTGTTTGTGCTTCTACACCTAGATTTGATATTCTAAAGTGTTCAAGTGTTTCAAAGTTTAGCACTACGAATTGAGCTGGTGTGATGTACTGTTGCTACTTTGGAATGTTATACTGTTTCTTCAACCTTAGCAGAAAGGGTTTTGCTATTAAATGTACTTCCAGTTAAATATTTTACTATTGCATATTAATGTCTTTAGAAAAATAATACAGCCTCTTCAGTAGCGTGCTTGTGTTCTGCATGCTGAAAGTACATCTGAAAGCCATTAAAGGGCATATCATCTCACAGATGTACAGGCAGTAAGGGTACAGTCTGCCACTTCCAGATCCCTGAACATAGCTGCTCGTATGCAGCTAAGATCTGAAGAGAAAACATTCCTGGGACCATTCCTCATCCCAGATGCAAACTGAAAGTCCTGCCTTTCCATATATATCATTCTTTACCTGAAGAGCTTCTAGTCCCCATTCAAGTCTACAGAAGATTGTCAGAATGTGAAAGCCACTTTGCAGCAGGGAAGCACCAGCTGATGTCCTGTACACAGGCACAGTATTTTCTCAGATTAACCATGTACAAGATCTGGTTTCTTGTGATCATGGTTTGGCACCAAATATGAACAACGGGTCTGGCACATAAACTACTCACAAGCTCTTTTTTTCACAGACTTTAAAGGATTTGAAAGTGACTGTGTTCTTCTACTAATCAAACATTTGAAAAAGGAAAAGCTGTCTTTTACCAACAGCTGTTCTTCAAAATACGTATATACTTTCTTGACATTCCTTCCTTCTCTTTGTCTTACAGTAGTTCTAAAATTTGGAACTTTCTAGCTGTCAGCAAGTGCAAAGGGAGACGTGTTGTACACACAGAGGAAATGGAGCCTCAAGTGCAGATCTAAGAATAATTCTACAGTAAAAAATAATTTTATCATTTTTTATGTATAAAGAACCACAAGTGTATCTTAGATCCTACTTACATCATTGCAATTCATGACCTCTGATGACACTACCAGCAAGACTGGCAACTAGTATGAAATATAATGACTGTTTAGGAGATGTGTATAATTACTCCTTGGAAAGTGTCCTGCAGCAATTAAATTCATTCTTACAAGCCCTCAATTAACAATAAATTTCAGTCACTATTGACTTGGGATCAGTTAAAAGCAACAGCTTAACAACTCAGGTTAAATAAAAGAAACACAGGAGAACAAAACCATCTTTGCTCTTTTAATATAACTTAAAATGTGCCTGCCTTTTCTTGCATAGAAAGACCTTAATAGCAAGTTTCATTAACAGTGAAAATAGTATCTCTGAAATAATAAAGTTGAATCTTTTTTTCTCAGAAATGAAACTCATAATTAAATTTTCCACCTTTTTGGAAGAGAGACTGAGTGAGTGCATGGAATGCAGATGGTAATCACCCTTTTCCCATAAATGTAATTTCACAGATATGAGCTGTTGTGGGCGAATTTCACTGGAAATCATATAATCTGTCTTTTTGAGTCCAATGCTCTTCCCATAATACAAGGTTCAGATATACAGTTCTTCCCAATTCACCAGAGAATCGTTTATTCTAAGAAAAATATAAATTTGAGAAGTATTTTTTCTTATTAAAATCCCTAGCAATCCAATAAATCGAATTAATATTTTAAGCACTTTAGTCTTCCTGTTCCTAACCACTGTATTCCTGTTGCACATGTATTATGGCAAACGTTTCTAAAACTAAGATTTTCTTTTCTTTTTGTTACCTAATTGGAGGTATCTTTAAAACAAACAAACAAACAAACAGACTCAACTTTCACAAATTTGTGAGGAAAATATGCTATTTTCAAAGCCTCAAGTTGGATAAGTCTGTAGAATGCAAACATATTAGACTTCTTACATTGTTGCTTCAAGCCGTCATTAATAATGGCTTATTTTGATAGTTCTGAAGTTGGATCTCAGTTTGTCGTACTGTATGGTGTGTTACCACAAAGTAAACTATATAGTCTGGTATACAAAGTAACTAAAACAAAAGCTAAAATTTGCAACAAATTCCCAAGAGAAAGTGCAGCTATTCTACAACGTGATTCTCTCCATTCAGCTAAAATGTTATATTTGCAAGAAAATAAGTGTAACAAAAATGTTTTAATGTTTTTCAGTATGCTTACCTGTCTTGAAGGAGTGAAGATAAAATATAGTTCAGACATGTCCCTGTCATTGTTTTCAAAGAGTTTGATTTGCAATTGACCTTTTGCTGATTCATAATGAGGCATTTAGAAATATTTTAAGTCTTGCAAAAAAGGAAATGAACCAGTCTGCAGACTAATGATAATGTTCATGAGAAACATCAGCTGTTGCTTAAACACAAGAGGTGATTTACAGGCAATAATATAAAAAGACCTGATGAACCCTTGTAACTTTTATACTAATTTATCTGCACTGATTTTACTATAATTGCCACTGATAAGCATTTACAAATTAGAAGAGAGTTATGCGTCTCCTCCATATTCTTCTCAGAGAAACCTTAATTCTACTTCTGTAATATTCTATGGGTTTGAATGGATGATGACAGGCATAGTTAGAAAGAAAGTTCTATGAAAATTTAATATATAAATCTATAATAATTGCTTTGTATTATTAAACAGAAGATTCATTTCAGACCTCAGTTATTCAGTACAAGCTGTTTAAACAGATACATTAAAAGTAGGAGGAGATTTTTTTTTCCTGAGTAAAATAAAAATATTTTCCACCTCTGTTACCAGAGAAGTGAGAGATTGTCTATGCTCAGGAGAAATATGCCACTCTCTTCAACATGAGTAAAAATGTCTGAATTTCAAGAAATATTTTATTATCACTATTTTATGTTCTAAACTATCAGTACAGAAAACATCCTCCAAAATCAGACAGACATTGATTGCATATTTGCAGATACTACAGTATTGTGGTTTTCTTGAAAATTATTCACCTAAAGCTGAAATTCTCTGTACACAAAAGAGTTTGTTTTTTTACTAAGCTTTACTTTATTCTGACTGAGATGGCCTATGCTTAAACATGGTAATTCTTACCATTAGTTGACTCTTCAGGTAATACAGATTTTATAAACCTACTTCACAGATAATTAAGATAACAGTAAATGAATTTAGAGCAAACTAATATTTGTATGGGAAAATCACTTCTTCATGTTTGTCTTAGCAGTCCTCCACTTACGGTCTATTCTGATTGCATTTTCCATAGATTAACTGATACGTTTACCTGCCTTCCCATCTGTTGAGCTGACTGTTTGCAAGTTACCTGCTTAAATGTTGGCAGGGAGCACAACTTAAGCCATTTGTCATTGTATGCTTGTAAAATGAAAAACATTTTGACGTGAAAGTAAGCACATAATGAAAACTGCTGCAAAGGAAGAGCAAAAGAGGTTACATCACTATATTTAGCAAGGTTGAATGAGGAAAAGGTTGCAAAAACTCAAGATCAAAAAAACTAAATATCTGCCACATTTAAACCCTCCATCCAGATTTTGAGAACAGTGAAACTGGAAAGGATCCAGTTAATCCTTTTCTTTTTCTTATTTGTCTCCTGCCAGGGCAATCACAGCAGCAAATTACTTCGTCTCTGATTACAGAAGACAGTAAATTTTCCTTAACCCTTCCTTTCCAATACAATAAAATCACAAGTAAACCATTTTAACCTATTATAATTGCTAAGCAGAACACTGTCAAAACTAGGCACAGTCTGAATGAGTTTCCCTCATAGATTGATTAATATACATCTAGAAATTACATTATTCAAAGCATTTTGAAGAGATATTCTGTGGCACTCTAACATAAAGCTGCATAGGATATATTTCAGAGCATTTACTTGGGCAATCTGTAATTAATATGCAATGAAAATTTACCTATCCTTTTTATTAGATACATTTTAGTGAAAAAAAGTAACCCGGAGGAACAGCTCACAGTTGAAAATTCTTATACATACAGAAATTCGTAATTGAAAACCATTAAGGAATTGAGATGTTGAAGATATTTATCCCTAATAATTTCGTTGTCATTACAAATGGTTTTCAGTAATCTTCACAAATATTTTCAAGGAGCTTTAGGGTAGAATTTAGAATTCTGAAAGTCACCAGTTGTGTCTTTGGTGTCACCAGAAACTAGATTATAATATCTACTTACAGATTAATCTTTCTCTTTCGGTTCTATAATATCTGGAAAAGATTCTTTCTGGATAAATTAAACATTTTCCTTAGGCTTCCTAAATAATTATCTTCTCTGTTTCTTTCTCACACAGCTAAGCAACAGATTATCTAGTACCAGAGCATACAATTATTGGCTTGGATATAGCAATTCCTCTGGACTTCCTAGCACAGACATACTTATCTCCCCAAATCCTGCTTAGTAAACTACTGGTGTTACATAGAAACAACTTTATACCACTGTTGTTTATAAACATTATTTAACTCAAAGCCACACATTTAGCCTCTAAAGAGTTGAAGGGTAAAAAAATGGGCTGATTGCACAAGATTTCTCCTTCAGGCCTCTAAAATGAAAACGTCTTGCCATCTTGTTCAGCTCCCTACTAGGAAGAAGAAATCACACAAAAAAATGTGGAAAGGAAAGGGAAGAATGAAAAGATGTGCAAGAACAAAGATTTTTCCTGAGATGAAATTTCATAAAATAATATTTACTTTTTTTTTGACCAGCTTAACTGTCATTCACCTTAAGGTCACTCCTATCAGTTCAGAAATACGACAGTAAGAAGAAGAAATAAAGATAAACTGGTTTAGAAGTTTCAAAGAATCATTAGACACACAAAAACAGATAAATGAAGTATGTAAAGGACTTGTCTGACTCTGGGAGCAAAAATCATAATTTAGGTTCGAAAAAACCTTCGGAGGGTATATAGTCCATCAAACAATACAAGAAATAGCTTATCAGGATTTACAACAATCTGAAGCTGAATGAAATGTGACTTCAGTATTAAAAAAGTGACAAAAATGCAAAAAAATAAGGAACAATGTGGCTGGTCTAACAGTACCAGCAGTGATCACAGTGGGAATATCATAGGCTGTGTAGAAATACACTACCTTTGAAGTAACTAGCAGATTATATCTTTTCAAGTAGGATCTACACACGGGTTTAAATGAAAATTGCCACAAGGAACATGAGCAAAATGCATAGTTTCACACCCCAAACCATTGTCAGTTTCTAGAATTGTGCTAACGTACGTTTGTAATAATTGGGCTGCTTCTACCTGAAGAAAAGGAGAAGGGTAACTGGTGGGAGGAAGATGTGTTTGGAGAAACATATACCAAGAGGGGCCCTGGGCACAGGGGTCTGCACCCATCACAGGCACCCTGCTCCCTCTGCCTGGGACTGCAAGATGCTGACCTTTACTGTAACACCACAGCTTGAGGAAGACCAGTGAAGTCAGCCAGGGAGCCCCAGAGACATGGGCACGGACAGCGAATACCAGAGAAAAGTGGCTGACGTTAGTCAAACCTCTTGTGTAACACTTGCAAAGGTAAAATTAATGAAGGTTTTCTGTATCAGTTTGGACTATAATTATCAATATATTTTGTAACTAAGTAATGATAATTTTTGTATTTTAATTTGAATCTTAAATATTTGACTACACATAAAAGGGTTACAAAGATTTTCGTCCTCAACAGAAAACTGTATTTAAAATGTGACAGTATTCTTTTAATCAAATTATCTATGCTGAGTATAAAAAAAACATAAACAAATGTTAAGTACTTTAAGTAGAACATGATAGTCTTCTGTCTGTATTATATTCTAGAAGTTCTGCATAAGGACAGGATGAAAAAAAAAAAAAGAGAAAATGAAAAAGACTAATCTAATTGAACAGCTGCTTTTTTATTTGGGTAAAAAGGAGGGTAGAAGAAAAGAAGCATGCAAAAGGTATTAAGGGTTTTGGATAAGACAGCCTGGCAAGTTTGCATTTCTGCTTATTAGCTTGCCCTCCCATGAGCCAAGATCCACAACCTTCTTAGCCTTTGAAGGTTGCAGATACTTTTTAACAGGACTGGTTATTGACAGCAGATCTTTATAGCCTCTTTGCCTTATTTAGTAAACTGTGACAGAGAAATAACCAAAGTGTTCAGAGAGAGTCTGAATTGTAACGAAAAGGAAAAGAAAATAGTTTTGCAGAAATTCAAAAGCTTGAAACTGCATGTAACTTTCGTGTTGATCAAACAAAATAAAAATAAATGACTTGGGAAAAAAAAGTATTTTGAATGTTCCAAACATTTTTTTTTTCTTTTTCTTTTATTCTTTTTTTTTTTTTTTTTCCATCTTAGCATTAACGTGAAAATGTAGGTGGTCTGAGCAAAAGTCTATATCCTCTATATACCTTTGCCCTGTGCAGTTCTCATATTGAAGCCAGAAAGTGAAACATGGAGAAACCAGACTTTAAAGCATGGATGTAATGATTTCGGCCTCAAGAAACGTAAACATTTGCCTCTCACACCCTCAGCAGTAGTTACGTCATTCCTTCAAATCTTGTTCTTAATATAAGAGAAGGACAAAAGTGATTCAGGCATTTTAATACATCTAACGAACTCCTTAACCTGGAAATACATTGACTCATTTAGATAGAACACTCTTGAGTAATTTTATGGTATCAATTGTTTGGAAGAGTTTAGCATGAATAACAGTGTTTCAAATGAAGCTGTGTATCCCAATTGTGTGCATCCTATTCTACGATGTCGGTGTTGTTTTCAGAATTGGTAATTATTGTAACACTGCCTAGAAGAGATCTTAAAGTTACTTCTTTACTTCTGCAAACTCCATCACTACCTTCCTCAGGGAAAAGAACTTAAAAAAGTGGATGTGCAGTGTGGATATCTGCTCCGATGTGTTCCTCTCCATGGTCTGCAGGGAAATTCTTGTTTCACTGCCATCTCTTCCTCATGATGCTAGAAAGTACCTGCTCACCTGTGGTCTCTTCCATGGGCTGCAGGGGAGTATCTCCTGAACTGGGAGTACCTTCCTCCTTCTTCTCTTACGTTGGTGATCACACTGCTACTTCTCACTTTTTTTTTTCTCATTCATCACTGCTGTGTGTCATTTTTCCCTCTCTTAAATAAGTTTTTAAAGGAACATTTCTTCTATGAAGTCAATCAAGCTATGCTAACATTTACCTGCCAAAGCTGTGAGCCAATACAATGGATATTGACAGTTATCCCCACAGATATTATGCCCACAAACAGTTAAACAAATGTCTTTCATGAATTTTCAAAGTATTTTTTTTTAATATCCTCATTTCTACATCTAAATATAGTCTGGATCTCTTGTGGAAAACCAGAGTAGACAGAACGAAACAAAAATGTTTTGAACATGCTTTTCAAAATACTGTGACATATGGATAATTAGCTAGCAAATGAGTAATAGGAAAGCTAGAAAGATGACATTAGCTAGCATCATTCCTACAAAATGTACTTTCAAATAATTCTTCTTCTTTGTAATTGCCTCCCTATGCCAAATAAGCACCACAAAACAAATCAATTAGACAGGACATCTGAATAAAGAGACAACAACAAAAACAACAACAAGAAAATCAGAACAAGTCCTAATGTCTCAAAGGGAAAACTTTTTTTTTTTTTAAAGAAGCATATTACATTTTAATCATTGTTCATCCAGAATTTAATTAAACTCAACTATGCTGACAAGTCTGCATATTAGAAAAATATGTCTTTATATTTCATTAATTTTTATCGTCATATTTATATTTTTTTAGTAATACAAAGGCCAATTTTCAGAAGAAATTATATATCTGGTCAAACTGAGCAGTTTTTCATATTACACTTTGGCAGCATGTAGTGAAATATAAAAATACTATTTTTAGATCAAGTTCTCATTTAGGAAAAACTAAACTCACTTTCTCCAGGTTTTTTAAATTTTAATTCCCTCTGATCGCATATATGTAAAATTTCAAACTAACAAAGTCAAGAAGCTCTAAAGAGTTTTTTTTCTCAGCTTTATGTTCAACGAAAGCTTTAAGGTCATGACTAATTTTTTGCCACTCTTATTTGGCAAAAAAATAAATTAATTTAAATAAATGTTTGATTTCTTGGGTCAATAGGTGCCTTTAATCAGTATTTATATTTCATTTCTAAAGACCTAGCTCTGAAGAAAATCCAAGGTCACCTGCATATAATTAGCATACTTCTGTGGATTCTAAGCTTAGTGTTACAATTGAATGGAGAGACTTGGCACTTCTTGGGATCTTAGAAGAGGATTTTGTAGAGTCCTATGAGACAATCATTTAATTCTGTCAAACAGGGACTAAAAATGACTGTTTCTCCTCTGATTAAAACCATGACATTTTTTTCTTATTCAGAAACCTTAAATCTGTTTGATCAACCTACATCAGAAGATGTATGTTCATCATAAAGAGGCCTCTCTTCCAGTGGTTTCTAGTGACTTTAGAAAGCTAGTTATTTTCAAAATATATTTTTGTCTGAGCAAATGAACCTTTAAAAGCACTGGTTATCTTCAAGTTACAGAATCAGTAGAGGAGCTCTCATACACCAAGGTGCTTAGCCAAGAGAAACGATACTCATTTTCAAGGTTTCTCATCAAGGAACTTTAGTGCCCTCTATAGGAGAGATTAGTAGCGAGCCAGGGTGGTCACTGCTGTGAGCGTGGTGATGGGAATTGCACTATTACTGGGGTAACATGAACCACGTGAGCAGAATTTAGAAGATTGTTGCTCTGCACCAGCTCCTCCTAGAGAGAGACCACTTCAAAACAGTCCTACCAGCCTGTAATGACTGTCTCATATATATGTCACCTTTATCTAGACAGCAGCATCCATCAAAGCCTGTTTTTCCAGTATTTTGATGCTGGGAAAATAGGCCCAAGATATTATCCTAATACCCTGGCATCTGGCTGAAAGCACCAATCATCTAATTTGTTTTGCATAGGACCCTGGCCTGTGGATCGCCCAAAAAGTTTTGCGCTTGGTATTCCAGTGCTTCCCACTCTTGTGTAACATCATAACAAGATCTGACTCACCTGGAATGTTAAAACAGATATAACAGTAGCTTTTGGGTAAATTAAGCACTTCTAAAAAAAAATCCAAAAACATTTGAATTTTGTAAGCTAGGTTTTACATAAAATGTAAACTAGAAGTAGACAGCTTCATAATAAATGTGCTCAAAAAGAAAACATTAAAATACAATTGTTCAAAGAGTATTTTTCCTTTTTCATTACCACCTCATAGGATAGATAATTTCCTCTTTATTTGTCTCTAACTATCAGTTTCAAGCAACTTTCTTTTTATCTAAACCTTTCCCTCTGATCCATCAGAAAATATTCTTATTTTCCCCCCTACATCCGAGTCTCAGTTTATGCTTTCATCCATTATGTACTTATGTCAGTGTTTCCCCACTGGCAGTATTTCTCAACAGCAGCCTCATGTTTGCTTCAGAAGTTTCTTCCTCATCAAGGACTCATTGCTGTTCTCAGTCTCTTCTCTGCTCCAGAAAGATACAACTCATTTAGAGCACAGCAGCCAAGATCAGGCAAGCAGGCAGCACTCTCCTTACTACCTGAATGCACCCTTTAAGCAAGGTGCAGCATAAAATTACAGGTAAACAAGCACATTAGCTTTTTTCGGTCCAGTTTTTAATTAGTTCATTTGAGAAACGTGCATGGAAATATTAATCTTGTAAGTTTGATCATTAATATTTTATTTACTAATAGATAACAACAAATTATTTTGCACTATTTCAGTCCTATTCATCTATGCAGCTTTGGATAAACATAAGCAGTTTAACTGCTTTGCTTATTTCAATTATCCTGATATTTTTTTAAAATTATCTGTGTTGCGTTTGTGTGGCAAGGTTTTGGTAGGGGCTGCAGGGGTGGCTTGTTTGAAGAAGCTCCTAGACCCATCTCCAGTATCTTCAGCAAGGAATCTTCAGTAGTTATTTATATCCTAGAGACAAAAATAAATATTTAGTGTGCAATAATATATACATTAAAAACATTTTTCAAAGCAAGTTTTCAGAATGCATGTGTTCAGCCAACAAATGGAATATTTTGGAGCAGATATGTCGCACAAAATTACTCGAAAGGGCCTTCTGTGACACTGTGAAGTATAATTTTACCGACATGATTAAATTTTGAATTACTAAACATTACATAGTGAGCAGGTTTGCATCTACGTTGGAAGTAACTGTAGCAAAAGTAAACAGAACAAGTTGAGTAAATGAGCAGCTAATTTGACCTCTACTGAAGGTAAATATGTAAAATGATTACACCAATACTGACATTCCCAGTGCCTCTATGACCAAAAGTCTTTTATATCAATAGCTCAGCCTAAGTTTCCAAAGAAACCCTGGGGCATTTATTTCTGGGGTACAGTTCTGTTCTAATTGACATTACAAGCCAGACTTTCATTGCTTTAATGAGACTAAGATCAGGTTTCTGCTTTTTTTTTCTACAATAAATATGACAGTAGTTAATTTTGTGGTATTTATATTGGTAGTTGTATACTATTGTTTTATTAGTCACTTCAGTGAGACTAGTATTTAATCTTAGACTCCATTTTCAATCAAATATTAAAAAATATTTTACGTGTTTGTAATGAAAAATTTAAATTAATATAAAAATAATACTGAAAAATCAAAAATCCTTCCATACGAACTACAAATGCACAAGCAGTAAGCAATCAGGCCTTCAGTCATCATGAGTGAGTGTAATTAACCTACTCAGTATTATCATACCACTGTGTATCATTTGAGGATCCAGGACCAGGTATACATTCAGTTTTCTCTCTAACATAAAGTTTTACAGATAGATCACGATTGTGACAGAAATCAAGTGTGTGTCTCTTGCTTCATCATTGCACGTGAGGTGCTCGCTGAGAATCACTTGCATGTGATTTCAATAATTCTAACAGTCTACATTTCTACAGAAATATTGGTTACTTTTTAACAAAACCAGCATTTTTGTAGAAGATTCAGCAGAGCGAGTTCTTTGGCACATAAAGACAGAACAAAAGTTAATCTTTAGTATCTCCTTCTCCTGTAAAGAACGCAAACAATATGACTATCTAAACAGATTAACTTCTATTTCCTTTTTGCTTGGTCTTTGTCAGCTATTATAGAGACCAAACTGGAAGTCTTTAATTCCACATAAAGTTCGTGGGATAGGAATCATTGCAGCAGCAAAGATCCTTTGGCAAATGCCATTATCTGAGCTCTTGTACATACATCAAGAACTGAGTATCTTGTTACTGCCCCCAAAGGAATGACCTGGTGGCAGGGAAGAAGCCAGGTAGCCTAACAGCAACACATAGCCAAATCCTTCCTCAGGTGGCAGCTACAGAATCTTCAATCCAGTTAATCAGAGTCACAAAAAGTCATTCTATTGCAACTCCTGCATCACAGCCCCACCTTGAAATGGGCAGTTACATTTTTCATTGCTAAAAGCCAAAAAAGAAAGAAAGGTCCTTAGCTCTGGAAGGTGTGCTGGTGCAGTAAACAACAGAAAGGGTCCTTAAAGTGGTTATTGGACACAAGAAGCATAAAATTCCCCACAAGGAGAAATCAAGTAACAAAAATTTATGGCAAAAATATTGAGTACTCAGAACATACAAAAATCCTGAACAAGCCTTTTTTTTTTTGTCAATTCGTTATGAAGTCAAGATTGGAAAGTGTCAGGATTTTTTCTTATACTGCACCAATTACTTAAAATGCAAGAGTAAATCTATTGACACTAATGCAAAGATCCATAGCTGTTTATGAGATGTTACAGCTTACTCATACATTAGTATGGTGTTCACCACCTGCTTGGATATGTAACATTTGTAAATAACTATAAAGAATATTTATATAGTTTTTTCTAGAAAGTAACTTTTCTTTTTCCATTTAAATTAGGATAACGTCCTTTCATGTTCTTCCTAGAGAAGATCAATGTATAGTCCAAAAATTTTAAAACTAAGAACCATAGCCAATGAGGAATTTCAGCACTCTGCAAGACCAGAGTATGTTTTCACATCCCCAAGGCAATTTTTTGAAAGATATTTTGCAGTTACGGTATATTTACAGTTCCAGGTTTACTCAGTATCTGTAATTTCATTTATGTGAATGTATTTCTTTTATGAATGTGTTAATACGTAATTGTTAAATTGTAGCATATAATATGTAACCTTTCAAAAACTACTTGCATTTAAGTTGTAAATGCTCATAAATTATTTCATGTGAAACTAAACAAATTTTAAGTCAAAAGATTTTTTAAAAAAATCACAAAAAATTACACCTCCCCAGCATATTTAAAATAAATATTGTCAGAATACTATTAGTTTCCTAGAAAGATAAATTAAAATATAATTTCCATGTAAGTTATTTCTTTTGTGGATTAATACTAAATTGGCGGATATTAGAATTATAAGTTCTGTTAAGTTTTTACGGTTTTAGAAAATTAAGAAATAGCACCACTATATGCTATTGATTCTTTGCTTAAAATGAAACTGCAATTTAGTTATCAAGAATGGAATAGATTTTTGGCATCATTCTCCTTTACTAATAAGATTCTATGAGCTTTCTACTGTAATAATTCTAAAAGCAGCTACTATTATAATACTTCATAATACTTTATAATATACAGTATTTTGAGCCATAATAGGTAATCTGTGATGTTACAATAAAAATTGAGGTTCACTGTGTACTTCTGAAGCCATACATTGGTGCAGTATTGTGAGAGTCAGTCCGAAGAACAGTATTTGCCTGAACACCGTTATCAGGGACTTAAAGAACAAAATGCTCTGGTAGACAATGGCTTGTGGAGAGGCCTAAAGAAAGTAATTGCACTGCACAGGACTTTCTGATCCGGGGACTGCGAGAAACAATAGCTGCAGGTAGATTTCGCTACTGCCTCAGCCAAACTCATACCCCACACCCTAAAAGTAATTGTGCTATGAAGCCTCCTCTGACCTGGGGGAAATAACTGCTGTCCAGAAGATGGATTTTCACTTGTTGCCTGAGCCAGATTGCCCCGCAACATCCTCCCTGCAACAAAAGCCTACAAAGAAGAGCATGCGCAGAGGCTCGCCAAGGGTCTTGAGGTCACCCAATGGACCGGCAAGAGATCCCTGAAAAGTGGCGGTGCAGGCGCAGATGGGTTCTGGCAAGTGAAGTGAGGACTTTTTGGGCCTGCGCAGTTAAGCCTGGATTGCGCAACATAGGCGGAGATTGGCCTTGATCTATGGGAGTGAGGGGGGGTGAAGAAGCATAAAAGACAACTCCTAACTGGACATCATGGAGATCTCCCCACCGAAGGATCCTGGACCACAACAGAGGACCCGCAGGACTCTTCACCCAAGACCGGAGACCAGAGGGACGCCTTTGGGACTCATTCCGTGGTACCCAACCCTCTTTCCCCCTTTTTCTTTTACCTTTCCCTTTTTCCTCCACTTTTCTCTTTTCCGCGTGCTGCTGTACGGGCAAATTAATAAAGTAACATTGTTTGATTGAATTATAACCCCCTGGCAGTTTGGTTGCCTTAATTTTGTGCCTCGAGATCAAGGTAAAACGAACCATCAGGAGTCCATCACCGAATGGACCATGACAACTATGCAATAGTAATGGATAAATCTCAAAAGGTAGAGCCTCATAATCCTTAACTGATCTGCAAACCAGTTTTGAAACAGAGTAATGACAACACTGGCAGGACTTCTGGCAGAAATTCTGTCAAAATTTATTTTCTTCTAATATATTTGGTTTCTGTAGATAGTATGATTCCAATATTACATTGATTTCAAAAGTATTTGGAGTTTCTGTACAATTTTGTCAAAATTTCAATTTTTTTGTAATCCAAACCACTTTATTCATCCTTAATAATTAAGGAATGAGATGAATAATCAGCTAGTAATCTTCAAAAAAGGAAGAACAGATTGCCCACTGTTCTCTGGCACTGTGAACATTGCATGTCGTGCAAAGTCTTGCTAACATCTGCTAAAAAATATGGGCATGGCTGTATAATGAACTATGTTTGAATCAGCCCCTTTCAGTGAGTAAATGGAGACTTTAGAGAGTGTCTAGAAAGAGCCATAGTTTTCTTCTATGACCTACACTTTATCACATCATTGCTGGTTGCAGTTTAGAAGGGAATTGTTAAACTGGTAAAAAGAGTGCATCTTCAAAACATGCTCTTTTGAAGTACGAAGCATCGGATTCTTTTTATGCAAGCA
Source organism: Pampusana beccarii (assembly GCA_013399365.1). Taxonomy (NCBI): domain Eukaryota; kingdom Metazoa; phylum Chordata; class Aves; order Columbiformes; family Columbidae; genus Pampusana; species Pampusana beccarii. The sequence goes on along the minus strand of VWYH01004915.1, from coordinate 180,694 downwards.
AAAAATGTACATAGTGAAATGCTTTTATTTTTTGTAGGCAATGAAATAAGAATTGTGATTATATTTTCTTATTTTTATGACCCTCACATTTTAATAAAAACAGAGAGTAATTCAATAATATATTAAAGGGTAGATGGAAGAGGTTTGGAGTCTTCTGTTTACGATTTTGTCTGTTTTGTTTTGGGTTTTTTTTCTGCCAAAAAGGTCATCTTTCTTTCAAACTGTGTCTTCTTTGTATGGATATTCATTGTAGAGTAGATGCTGGCTTTATGAAGTATAGTAATACATTATACTTTAAGACCTGATTTTAGCATATTACCATGGAAGGACTCCTTATTCCTTAAAGACTTCCTGGAAGAATTGAGGATTTAATATGTTTATGAGTGCAAAAAGGTTGATTTTGTTATAATAATTTTTTTCTAAATGGTACATGGATTTCTGACTTGATACTTTTTTGGTGGTGTTGTTTGTTTTTTTTTTTTTTTTTTTTTAACCAAGGATGGATAAGTAAAACTGTTTCTGTCTTAATTTCATGTTTCATGTTGAAGACCTTTAGTCTATTTTTTCTTGTATAAAGTTATGGAAACTAATTTCATGTAGAAATAATATTTTCAAATTAGATGTCAAATGACTATAACCACACTATAGAACCTTAATTTATGTGATTTAATTACAAACCTTATTTTCTATAATATGGATATGGTTTCGTTTTTCACAGAATGCTTCCAAATTGTTTCTGACACTGTCATCTGGCCTTTATTATACTGCTACTTTTTAATTATTCCTTTCAGAAACAGTACATCTTAACTTTTTCCTTGAATAAAAGATAAATGAAGTGTACAGTAATGTATAGTGTCATATAATACATATATGTTTTCTATTTGTCCGTCTAGTGACGTATATTGTTACTAGCTTGTGAAGTGGAATTGAGAGACAGACTGATGGGTTGCTCGACTGATTATTGTTACACTTGATTAACCACTTACTTGTGCTACTTTTCTGTGGTCATGTTGGTTTCTATTTCTTACATATGCTGTAGGCAATTAAGTAAAAATAAGATCTAAATTGAAACAAATCATCCATCTAAATCATCGTCAGTATGACAACATGCTTACTGATATCCCATTTTTCTATATTTCAAGTAATTATTGTAAATGAGGTTGAAGACCTGTATTCTGTGTACTACTCATGTCAAATACAACTAAATTACCAGAATACAAAAGAATACTTTATGCAACCCAGAGACAGAGATGAAGTCCTCCTAGAAATTCTTAGTTTCTGCAGACTCCAGGAAAATATTTAGCCTGATTTTACTAAAGCATGAATATCTGGCTTTGTTAAAGTTTTTGTTTTGTTTTGTTTTTCCCATGTCTTTTTAAAAAGAATTTAAAAGAGCAAAATAAAATAATACCTATCTTTTCAGTGTTAATACTTTAACTACTCTGTTTTATCAGCTGTACCTTTAAAACGAGATCTAAAATCTTAAAAGTAATCATGCAGACCACCTCCACATACTGAGGTTTGTTGAGAAGCAGGAGGATCTGAACTTGCAACAGTAAACGGTTTTCCTTACAATTCAGTTGGACATATATGTTTCAATTCCCTTTTAACTCTAATTTCCATCCTACCTCAAAGCAAGTTGTTCACCTTATGATTACGTGACCAACATAAATATACAATTATAGTTATTCTGTGATTGTGAAGCAGAAAAGCAGATACTAACATTTGCTGTTTAAAAAAAGGTTTTGACAGGGTGTTCTATGGGAAAAAAAAATAGTCATGATATATTAATTTGTTTCCATTTTCATCTGTTTACATTTCTCTGTTATTGCTTCATTCTTAACATAAATGTTTTTATTACATGGACATATGCTATATTTAATATCAGAATTTGCAAGATTTAAATTGAGCATTCCAGAAATAAAATCTAATTAAAAGTGTAAATTAATTCTTATAAGATTTTGGTTTTGTTTCTGAAGACTTATTTGCAAGTTTATTTTGTTTTACTCTTGGAAAAGATAGACCCTCATAATAAAAAACAAATGCCTTCTGACTGCATATGAAATAGACATATTAATGGCTGTACACTGGTACACCACTTATTAAAGTGGTTCAAAATATTTTAAGAACTAGAAGAACTCTGACTTTAAAGCTGCACCAATAGGAAGTGCAGTTCCAAGAAGGAAAATAACAGGATGGAGTACCTCTATCTCTTACTTCTTAAAAAATGAACCAATGGGATCAACATTACTTCAGTATTAAAGGATTCACAATCTTTGAATAGGAACTGAGGTGGCTTAACAAATAAGAACTGCATGGCAGCGTTGTAGAGAGAGCTTTTGGAGTCCTGTGATTTCACTTGAAGGTTGGTTTTGGTTTGAGGGAAAATATTTCTACCTCTTAAAGTTGCATTAAGAAGCTTAAAATCTTGAATATATAAAACCAAGGGTACTAAATTTGCTTGTGTGCTTGAACTAATGGTTTACATAACAATGAATTTCCCTCAGCCTCCTAGGGTGAGGGAAGGATTTAACTTGAAGATGCACTGCTGCAGAATCATAGAATGGTTTGGATTGGAAGAGACCTTAAAGATCATTTAGTTCCAACCCACCTGCCACGGGCAGGGACATCTTCCGCTAGACCAGGTTGCTCAACGCTCCGTCCAACCTGAACTTGAACACTTCCAGGGATGGGGTATCCACAGCCTCTCTAGGCAAGCTGTTTCAGTGCCTCACCACCCTCATGGTGAAGAATTTCTTCCTTATATCTAATCTAAATCTACCCTTTTCCGGTTTAAAGCCGTTACACCCTGTCCCATCACTACATACCGTTGTAAAAAAGTCACTCTCCAGCTTTTTTGTAGGTCTCCTTTAGGTACTGGAAGGCTACTATAAGGTCTCCTCAGAGGTTTACCTTCTCCAGGCTGAACAATCCCAACTCTCTCAGCCTGTCCTTATAACAGAGGTGCTCCAGACCTCTGATCGTCTTTGTGGCTCTCCTTTGAACTCATTCCAACAGGTCCGTATTCTTCTTATGTTGGGAGTCCCAGAGTTGAATGCAGAACTCCAGGTAAGGTCTGACGAGAGTGGAGTAGAGGGGTAGAATAACTTCCCTCTACGTACTGGTTGTGCTTCTTTTGATGAAGCCCAGGATAAGGTTGGCTTTCTGGGCTGCAAACACTGCTGGGTCATGTTGAGCTTCTCTTCAATCTCTTCAATCAACACCCCCAAGTCTTTCTCCTCAGGACTGCTCTCAATCCATTCTCTGCCCAGCCTGTATTTGTACTTGGGATTGCCTCAACACATTTGCAATACCTTGCATTTGGCCTTGTTGAACTTAATGAGGTTCACACAGTCCACCTGTCAAGCCTGTCAAGGTGCCTCTGGATGGCATCTCTTCTAGAGTATTAACCACACCACACAGCTTGGTGTCATCAGCAAACTTGTTGAGGGTGCACTCAGTCCCACTGTCCACGTAATGAACAAAGATGTTAAACGGCATCAGTCCCAATACCAACCCGTGAGAATTGCCACTCATCACTCATGTCCTCTTGGACGTTGAGCCACTGACCACAATGAATTTCCTTTCAAAACAAGACTTTGTCTTTTGAAATGTCTATTTTGTGAACGGATGGTGCAAGGAGTCAGATTATTTCTGATAGAGGATAGACTGCAAATGTTTAAGTTGTCATTCTGTTTCTACCAGTAATTCTGCTAGTTTAGTTAAAGTTGTTGATAATCACAGTGCATCCAATCCTGTGACAGGACTTTTTAGACTGAGACTGTAACAGCATTTCATGTGAAAATCCTTGCATGCAATATGTTTCTGTTCACACATTAAATATTTGAACCCTATAAATCTTATCAATAACTTATTTATGAACATTTTCTTGATCATTTTTGTCCTGAACCCAAATATGAAAGGTCCCCTGTCTCCCAGCTCCACCAAGTGATTTGTTCTGGAGACTGTGTTCGAAAATAATCCCATACATTCTAAATGAAATTAAATCTATTAACATGAATTCTGTACATTTAAGTGTTGTTTAAGCATTAAGGCTTTAAACAGATGGAGTCATGTAATTTGAGGAGACTAACAAGCCCTCAGGTGCAGCCCTCTTCATCTTCAAAAAGAAACTAAACTTCAAACAATGTCTAAGAGTGGATGGGAAAAACATAGTCTATAGAATTACAGCACAAATAAATGACTAGCTTAATTGAAAAGTTACTTTCCTCCCCTCTGTTTACTCCCAACTCAGCTGTGCTGCTTTCCGAAGGAAGCTGTCATACAGCAATGAAGCTGTTGTGCATACAGATGGCTGTGTCTGCTTGTAGGCACAGACAGCTGTACCCATCCTTGGCAATCATATCAGCACTTTCTACTAATTATATTTTCAATGCACTCTGATTAACCTCATTTCTTCCCACTAGAAAGCCATGAAGGCTTATTTTTCCTTCAGTCTGTAGGATTCGTGTTACTTTCAGTTTGATTTCACATACCTTCTAAAAATACACGTACAGAAATTGTGAACATGCACAGTCACTAGTCACACAAGGTGACTAGTGTACGTAGGAAATGTGTAAAACCTATATACCTGACAGAAGGGAATGTTCTTCACAAGAAGGTGGGTGTCAAGCTAGCAAAGATTCAATGTATCAACTAATTGAAAAGTAGCCACTTTGTAAAAAAAAATGAAAAACAGATGTTTGGACAAATATATAGTAAGTTGTATTTCTGCTATTGGCACTACTCACTTTAATGGTGTTTATCGATATTTTAAATATGTGTACCACAGCTAATTATCATGTGCTTGGAAATTGTGGTGTATTAGCCGCAACAGTGAGTCAACACTTTCAGCTAGTCAACATTCAGATGATATTGCTTGTTGTAAAAGCTGGTGTATTTAAGCTACAAGGAGAAGAGGTTAACTTTAGATGTAAAGGTTCATGCTGTTTCGGTAAATAGAGACAAGAAAAAAATATTTGAAGAATTAATAGAAATTATTAATGGAATTAATCTCATACAGCGATGGGAAAAACATTTTGTGTTACAGAACTTATCATCCTTGTGCTCAGGTTAACTCCTTCTTTATATCTGGATTGATACATCATAAACATGTCACTAATGAAGAAATACAGATTGTTGTATTTATACTGTACCTCTAACATCCAGAAAACGTGGTTACCTATACCTACTATTGACATTTCAGGATTTGGCAAGAGGACAGCTGATATTTCAACAACTATATTGTGTATCCTATAAGTTATATAGTGAACTAAGCATACATTTGAATACTATGATAAAATAAGCCTATTATCTGAGAAAACGTAGTCATGAAGTTCAAGTTCTATTTTCTCCTAATGGTGCAATAAGTTTAGGTTTTTTCTTTTTTTTTTTTTTCTTAATCATTTAGAAGATTCTTGATGACTGAAATCTTCAAAAGGAAAGTATATAGCCACTTTTAATGCACCATCATCATTAGGAACTTTGATAGCTTTAATTAATTAACACTTTCTTTAATGAAGTTTGAGCAAGACAGTAATGTTCCCCAAAATGCAATTATTTAATTGCTTATAATACTCATAGAAGCACTTGTAATTAAATTCAACTTATTACCTTACTTCTGAATTTTTTTTTTTAATGTAATAGTCTTAAAAGAGAAGCATGCAGGAATTTCTTCTGTACTGGAAAGTAGCAGCATTATTATTGGTCGAAAAGCAGAGATTTTATGTACTGGAATGCTTTCAGAAAAATATTTCTAATTTTTGCACAGTGTTTTCTGCAAATTAAATCAAAAATTACTCCTTCAAATTTCTTTGCCATCCTTCGGCTAAAATTTGGGTCATTCTGTTTCCCTAACCTCCTCTCCTGACAAAGTGAGGGGCAAAAGAAAAGGCAGTAAATACATTCTCCAAGATTTTAATACACTGAAAACTTCCCCCTCTCCACCACTCAAAGCTCAAAGCTACTATCAAACCTACAGCAAAAAAAAAGGAGGAAACAGAAAGGCAGAGCCAGACTCCTGGATTTGTTCTGGTGCCTCTGCAGGGGACATCTCTCTGGGCCCATTTCTTGTCTCACTTCATGGACCTAGACTCAGGTGGCATATCCCTTGGCTCATGTTTAGACAAATTATATTAAACAATAACTACCATTTGTCACACTTTCAAACACACAAAAAAATCGTTCGATGGTCCTCATAACAGTATCAGTTACAGTATCGAGCATTTGGACACCCAGTTTTAACATACATTACCATCTGGACAATTCACAAACATGAAGTTTGGTATTCTCATACAAATGATAAGAAACAGGCATCTGAAGGATTTGTATACAATCAAAGTCTGCCAAATGTTGAGAAGGAAAAGGACTGTTAACTTTACATCTTACTGAAAAGCTGGTCGGCTGCTTAGGTCTGTCTTGACAGCGGTTCTCTCCTGTGCTGTCTGACAGGTAGTGCTGGTTAAAACATATCATTCAAGCAAGCAAATGCCAGAGGCAGGACTAGACACAGGGCTGGACACAAGCATCCCCACGAGTGTTGTTACCGGGGGCCTGGCTGAACCAAAATGGGGTCCTGGGCTCTGGGCAAGTGACTCCTAGGTAAGGTACCCATCAGTAGCGGTGAGGCTGAGTAGTGTCCTCAGAGCCCTGATAGTAGTAACCTGAAAAGGAGAATCGCACTCTGTCCTGAGTCTCAACATCTCCCTCCTGTTGTAGGTCATCCTACATGAAACTCTTAATCACATCTTGGATCAGTGAGATGGCAGTTATTTCACTATGAGCTGATGTTGAGTAACTTCTAGTCAGTCATGTAATTAATGAATGCAGAAATAACATATATGTGAAAATATATATGTATGTTTCGGCAGTCAAAAGATGGATTTTGTCTGACTACAGAAAATAGAGGGTCATTTGTCCAGATGTTTCTCAAAACAGATAGATTACCCCAGTCACCTTAGTTAGAAGTCAGATAAATTCCATAAAAAATGATGCTTGCGTAGTGTATATTTTAGTTACAGTGGTTTAAATTTACAAGTGTATAAAACTGAAATGATTCCTTAGTAAAAGATCTATTTAGTTCTGCATTACTTATATTTAAATTACAATTTAAGAAATTTTCATGGAATATTGACTTATTTAGGAAAACAAACATGCTGAAAATATTAAACCAGACTTTAGCCTAGATTTCATATGAAAATTCTGCAATTCCTGTCACAATAATGCAGCTTTTTATCTTGAGCTTTTTTAGTAGAAGCAATCTCTCATAATCTTAAGTCAGTCATTTCCTTTTTTGATCTTATTTGTTTGACAGAAGCCTACAATCTAATTCCAACTTGCATCACATAAGGGTTTTTTTTTACTTTTTTGAAGATATGATAAAAACTATTATGTAGAAGACGGTGCCAGAAAAGTGGAAGAAGAATAAGTCTAAACAAGAAAATGTATAATCAGTGCCAAGAATGTTTTAGGTTTCCTTCAGGATGATCAGTTGTTATTTACTTTGTCCTCCTCCCCCAGGCGCAATGACAAGATAACTGGGGTTTAAATGGGATTACAGAGGGAGGCATTAATAGGTTTAATTTGGGCATATCCTTCACTGAGAATGTGAGCTTTTCCGCAGGATGATCCTGCAGCATGAAATCCCATGTTCAATTCCAAAAGTGGGAAACAATAATAATTTTTAAAATGTGAAAGTTTTTAATTTGTGGACACTGTTTCTTCAGGCTATACCGTAGCAAATATTTTTGTCTGTTTTATACAAAACCAAGCAACAACTCTGCATATGAACATTCCTATCTGTCTTTTTTGCATCTAACAAGGTTTATGATAAGAAGTCTTTTTTTTCAGTTTGCACTTAGGGGCAAGGAAAAAAAAATGTGTTGCAGGAATGACATTCCAAGCAGCAGTGTTCACAGGTACACTGAAAGACTGAACACAGGGATAGGTTCCTTTTTTGTTACAAGGTAGAGCTGACAGCTCCAAAGAAATATATACTGTACCTTAGGATTGCTTGTCAGACATTTTTTGACATGTTTTAGACACAAATTATGTATCAGTAGTTGTAAATACTTTGCTCTCTATCAACTCAGAATTTGTTATCCTCATGCAATTAATTATTTAGAGTTAAACTGTACACATTTCCTCAAAGATGGCTACTATATTTGTTCCCTAGAAATTAATCCACTCAAAAATTTAAGCAGAAACGATTTGGTTTAAATACACAACTGAATTAGTAAGACAGATGGAGACACTTAAGACAGCCAGAAATGAAACACACATTTTTAGAGATTACTCATATAAAGATTAAATGAAGAGCAGAAAGGTTAAAAGTTGTAATATAAATTATGTTCCAAATAAATGTTTATGATTCAAGAGATACAATTCACAGTGCAAAAATTTCCTAAAATCCATGGAAGAGCTTTTCAGAACTCTATTGTCAGGTAAGGTAGTGCATTAAATATTCTTCAAAAACATGTTATTACTTGATTTGCAGAAGGTGGCTTTAGAATAAATCCAGGCTCTGTAGAGGAAATAGAATGATACTGATGACAGTGAATATTTATTATTTTCTGACTTGGATCATTTGTCCAGGTTTGCTTGCTAATGCAAATGAGAAATTAGGTCTTATTTCACCATAATCTTATTTATTAACACAGCTGCTGATAACTTTTGCTCAAGCAGGCATGGTTATTACACATTTACTCATGAATTGGTGACTTTCAAGTACTGCAGCCATAAAGGAGAAATGTGAACACCAGCTAATTCCTGACATAATGAGGATTTACTTCCTCTCTTACAGAAGGTTATCTGTGTGTTATTTAAATGTTAAGTTCTGGATGCTGTAATGTCTAGGGAAGTTTTTGCTTCGAAACAAAAAGAATAAGTTAAGAAAATTTATGTAAGAAAGTTTGTTCAAGATAGGCATAAAGAGATTCAGCAGATCATAGTAATGAGGACTTTCCTCAAAACTGGTGGTCTATTAAACTGTGTTTCTAAGTTAACAAGAGTCACTTCTCCAGGAATGCTTTGAGCTTTCTAATTGTTAATCTAGAATCTGCCTTGTAGCAGACAACTTGATCCAAATGTCATTGTATTAGAAATAAAGCTGTAAGGCCTTTTAAAGCTCTATTTATGGTAGTAATAATAATAATAATAATAATAATAACAAATTTTCAGATACATTTTAAATTAATTACTTTTCATCTGATGTTTTTGAAATATATGTAGTTCTCCATGTAATAAAAGTAGTTGTTGGTTTTACACTAGAAAATTTGGAGGAAAACAAACAAACAAAATTTTGAGAAACAGAAATACAGAGATAAAATTAACAAGACCAAGACAAATGAGAGTGTTTGCAGAGAAAAAAGCAAACAGTTTTCTAAATTACTCAGGGGAACTGCTTGAAATTTAGATATTTTTTAAAGGAAAAGAAAATGGTAAAAGTAACAACAAGGAAAAAGACATTGGATGACAATGAAGAACAAATTAACTTGAACGTATTTTGCCTCTCATGTTTATTATATATTCCTAATGAAAAAAATGAAAAGGATAAAAGCTTAAATGTTATTTGATGCGATGAATAAACTACAACAAAAGCATATTGTCCTTTTTTGTTCTGAAATAATCAAAATAAGAACTTTGGAGGGGGAAGGGGAAAAGGAAAGGGAAAGGAAACGATGAAGAAATGCAAAAGATTCTTAAGGACACAGAGCTGATTTAAATCCATTTCTTGAATTCTTCCCTCTAATTAAAAAGAGCTGAAAAAAAAAACCCACACACATGAAAATATCCATGTCCTTTTGATTTCACTTTTAGAGACTAAAACTTAGTCGTAAACACTAGGAAATCAAAGTGATGTCCAGGAATAAACCTGGTGTAAGAGGATTAATTCTTTTAACTTGTTTTAGCAATGTTGAAACAACCCTTTAAACACTATCACGCCCTTAGACTTCGTACTGAACAATTTCATACCCTAGAAAGTCTCCATTTCCTTGAAACCTCATAGTAATTGTTATTTTTATTATGGTAATGTGATATATGATAGTAGAAAAATCAAAATCTCAAAATACAGGCATTTATTCTAAACTTCATAACAAAAGGCAATGCTCACTCACTAAGAGCTTCTGTTTAAGGGTCCCAATCTTTCAACTGGATCCAGAGGAAAAGAACCTTGGGTAATTTCCTAATATAAACAGAAATATTTCCGACAACAGACATTAGATTACAGTGTTAGAGCTGGAAAAGGGAACAAGTTAAAAATTTGGTTTGTCAGTACAATGGGAAAAGTTAATACAAAAACCAGGAATGTGTAGGGTTTTTCTATATTTCCCTTGATATATTTTAATCTTCTGCTAGTTTTACTAGCTATATCCACAGTTACGTAAAATGATGGTCCTTCCCCAAATCAATGTGCATTGAATATGAATATTTACAATGTCAAATAATTTTTTTCCTTATTCTATTTATTGCTATGTGTTAATATAAATGAAGAAGATGAAAGTTACGTGGAGCATGGATAGCCATTTTATCAGTTTCTACAAAGGGCATGCCAGAAATGTTGACAGTGTTCTTCCGTCTGCAAAAGAAAGATGCTAATTTGTTCTGTCATACCATTTGTAAAAATATTGGTGCACAGGGAAATGTCAATAAGAAGTCCAGAGAAAGCCTGTATCAGGCATTCCAATTCAGGAGCGATTTGAAGTCTGAGATGCTCAAGGACAATTCTTTACTTGAAATTCATCTTTACAATGTTAAAGCTAGTCATGTTTCTATTTTCATCATAAGTACCGAATACTGAAATAGCGGGAGCTGAAAAATCTACAAAATTTCACTGGTAACCATTGTGGCTGCTATACTGCTTTCACCTTCTCTATCCCTCCCTTAAATTAAGGGAATGCTGGTGCATATCCGGACTCCATTCAGACTTGGAGTCAGCAGGTATTTGAGGTGCTTCCAGGTTCTCCTAGGATGTCATAGATATCATAACAAACAATGGTCATTAATAACTTTCATTTTCAATGTAGAACTTAGACTGAAGTATCCTAATAGAATCAAATGATAAGCCCACAAATCAAAATATGTTTTTATGTTCTCAAAAAGTACTCAGAATTTGACATCTGAAATGCAAAACACTTTTATGGCTTCTTTGTTTTGTCTGTTGGTGTCTGGTTTTTGGTTGGTTGGTTTGGGGTTTTTTTGGTGGTGTTTTTTTTTGGTTGGTTGGTTTTATTTGTTTGGTTTTGGTTTTGTTTTTTCTTTTTTTTTCCTTTCCTGTGAAAAAACATTTTTATACTCTGTTTTTCCACTTGTGTTTTGGACAAGAAAATGGCATAAAATAAAATATTATGAAAAGTTTCACTAATGGTTGTATCAACAGCACACACCTGCCACATCCAGGAACTTTCTCAAAAAGTTTGTCTGAGTATTGTCTGCAAGTGAGGTTAAAGCAACATAGCGACAAGCCCGAGCCTTCTAAAAGAGTTTGGAAAACTTTAAGTAGAGATTATTCAAATGCCAGGCACTCTATCTGGAAGAATGAACTGAGAAAGAATTCAGCACATATGGAGGATCTAACTTCCTGCGAAGCATTTGCAGAAGCAGTATTTTGGAAATGTATAGAAGAAATGGAAAGAGACTTCTTTGGTCTTGTCTCCCTCATCTGTTAGCCCAAGGCCAAAGAGGGAATCTAAAAAAAAAACCAAACCACAAACAAACAAACAAAAACAAAACAAATAAAAACAAAACAAACAAAAACCACCAAAAGCACCAAACCAAACCAACCAAACAAACAAAACCATAATTCTGTCAAATAGATGTTAAAAGTTTTGCTTTTCGTAGAATACAAAGCACCAGCTGAATTTGCATAGACAGCAGGAATAGAAAATTAGAAATGGGGATTAATGAGAAGCTTTTTTAAAAGAAAGATTTTTGCCCCAAAGCAAATATGGTGTGAAGTTTATTGACCACAAAAAACCATTCATTAGCTTCAGCTATCATTTTCATGAACAAAACTTTTTAAGTTTCTTTATGACTTATGTAGAAATTGTTTCAACCATAACAAACATGTGAAATGACATATTTAAAATTTATTTTTAAGATAGCAATAGTGCCACATGAATGAGCTGCAATTATGATCATCTTGTACACCTACAAGTTTTGCTATTGAAGGATAATTTAATAACTTATATTAATCAAAATATTTTATCTAGGATATACATTTCTGTTTTTCTAATAGAAACTGAGACTAAGCCATCATGTTTCAAGGTCACATCTACATATTATTTATATACTTATAATTGATTTAATCAACATGACAGTGACTGCCATTACAGTATTTCTTTCAAAAAGAAAAGATACAGTGCCTATAAGGAAGAAACTTCATGTTTTCAGGGCAAAGCAGACATGTGACTTTGCATGATTCAGTAAGTAGAACAGTAATTTCCAAAAGGCTAACTGTAGTTTGAAAAGAAAAAAGAAAAAAATATCCTAATTACCGCAGATGGGATGTTAAACCCATGATTACATGAAACTAGAGCTGATGGAAATCTAAGCATTGTTTCTAAGACTATAAGATACTTTTATTTCTAAGAAAATAGCAATATGTTTTAAAGTCATTTAAAAGCACAGTGATTCAAATACATACCTTGTTTCTGGCAGTAAAGTTAATTAACATTTTTTCAAGATTTGTCCATAAATAAAATAACGCATCCTGCCTGGATCAAAACTACAAAATTTTTGTTGTTGTTGTTGTCAAATGATCAATAAATATGAGCGCATAATTAAAACCTAGGCCTTAAGTCATACAAATAGCAAAATGTTGTCAGGATATTCTTTTCATTACTAAAAAGAAAGCTACTGGATTATGTATCAAACATCAGTAAAACCTTACTAGGCATACTTACTATTTAGGAGCATTACAATCAAATTATTTGACCTTTGACAATGAAACTCCCTTCACAAATTATAATATTACTGTTGATTTCAATAGAATTCCTATTTTTCAAACAATTGTAGTATATATTAAAAAGAAAAAAAGTTGGTTTGGACATGAAACCTATTCTAAAAAGTTTTCAATCACTTGTTTTTCATCTGCTAGAAGTATTTTGGAAATATAGATGTAGATCTGAAATACCCTTATAAGGAATGTAATTTTGAAGCCGTGGGAATTGGTAGGGTTTTTTTCTGTAAGATTTTTTTTATCTTTAAAGAATTTTAACGAGTACTTCTTGTATTAAAATTAATTTTCTAAATTATGTATTGTTAAATTTTAAATTAATAACATAAAAATGGTATTGCCAGAGAGAAATTTTAAGATATATCACATGTCTGTATATTTACCAATGTGTTAACAGACATGTTAGTGATGCATTCTTCAAAATAGAAAATGTATCTTGATGCCTAGTATTTATTAAACATTCTGCTAAATCAAAAGTGTTGAGAAACTACATAAAACAAACAGTGAAGCAAAAATAAAAATTGAAAGGATTTAAATTAAGATATACCCTCTCAAATAACAGACTTCATATTTTGATTTTACTTACGATTACTGTCATCTGATTTATTCAGAGCTCAGAAAGAGATGTCTTCTTAGCTGTCATAAATATAGCCATAAATCAAAATATAAATTTCAAAGAAGCTTAAATATTATTTATTTATATAAAATAGCTATTGCGACAGGAGATTTAGTAGGTAAATGTGCATGCCACTGGAGATTTCAATTAGCACATGGTTGAATATTTCTTGTTAGAATTTTATATAATCAGTATTTTAAATCATTTTGTTTTCAAATACATTAAATTGTGAGCTGTGTCCACTCTTACCTCATGGAAAAGGAGTATTTTCCTATGATAAACAGACCTATACAAGTTGCAAAACAATGCTCCGTAGTCAGTAGGTGGTCATTGTAATTCAGTAGGGGATTAAATGCCTCAGAATAAGATCCATAAATAGTAATATACTGAGGAAGCTGTCTGATGTAGTTTAAGAATGAAATTACTGAGATGGCATATGGCTCAAAGATTTTACATGTACACTGTTAGATGAGGCATATGCTTCAAGGCATTTGCAGGGGAGGCTATTGCACCCTTTCATAATAGTCATTTGGAAATTGAAATGCTAAGGATGTGTCTTAAACTGTTTCTCACTTAGAGGAAGGGACAGCAACACTCTTGTCAGCAGGAAGATAATTCTATCTGCACACAGGTTTATGAATTTTTACATATAGGGTGACACGTAACATGGCAAATCATTGCAACTGAGATACACTGTTAGTTCCCCAACTGCTCTTTAGATGTTCTAAAATATGCGTAGTTCTGAAGGATATACAAAGAACAAAGCTAAAGTTTAAATTCACCAACAATTAAAATATCTGTGTTACAAAATAAATATTTTTGTAGTGACAAATATATGACCTGACAAGATATTCCTGTTAATAGAAAACCGGCTTTTAAATTATTTGCAAAGCCTTTTTATCATTCTTCATTTAATTCACTTCATTTATAAGCCAGCACATGTTACTCCTGTGGCCTGTTCAAATTATCATATAAGGCCTACTGTTTCTGAGGGGCTTGCTCTGCAAGCATTCAGTCCTGAAGAAATAATGTAATAGTTTGATAAACAGACCATCATATTCCTAAATACCTGCCAACTACTTTTTAAGTCTGTTTGGCTTACACGATCATATGAGCATCGGAACCTAGAATATTCCTCCTCCTGTGTCACCTGGACCTCCTTTTGCAGGAGGCTGTCCTTTAGGGCCAGGGTTTCTCTCAATCCTACTTGGTCCCCTAATCTGTCCATTAGTGAGGCTGAGTGTGTATTGATAGTTCTTGATACATACACTACATATACACACATACACACACATATACCTGTATACATGGCCAGCCACATAGATCACAGACAAACACACATGCACATGAACACAGTACTAACGGCCTCACCCTCTTCCCTACTCTGGCTGAGCAGGGTGGAGGTCCACTACTCAGAGTATATATATGCACAGATGGGCATTGAAAGGTGGGTCACTCTAGCAGCTTGACTGACAGCCTGCCCAGTAGCTATCCCTGGATCTCAGTCTCTCCACTTGCTGGTACCTGGCCACATGATTCCCCAGGGCTTCAGAAAATAGTTGAAGATGGAGCTTAATGAAGAGACATGACTTGGCTGCAAGTGACG
This sequence comes from Pampusana beccarii, assembly GCA_013399365.1. Classification (NCBI taxonomy): domain Eukaryota; kingdom Metazoa; phylum Chordata; class Aves; order Columbiformes; family Columbidae; genus Pampusana; species Pampusana beccarii. The sequence goes on along the minus strand of VWYH01004915.1, from coordinate 165,517 downwards.
AGGCACAGGGCATGGCCAAACAAGCATACTAACCAGCTTCTGCTTACATGCAAATGGACCCTTTTATATGCTAAGGCACATGGAGGACAGGGAGGTGATTCAAGGCAGCCAGCATGGCTTCACAAATGGCAAGTCCTTCCTGATCAACCTAGTGACCTTCTACAATGGAGTAATTACATCAGTGGACAAAGGGCAGGCACAATATCTGGATGGATACCTGTAACAACCGGTGTCTCTGTGGGGTCTGTACTGGGACCAATACTGTTTAATATCTTCCTCAATGACGTAGACATTGGGATCAAGTGCACCCTCAGCAAGTTTGTGGATAACACCAAGCTGAGTGGTGCAATTGACATGCATGAGGGAAGGGATGCCATCCAGAGAGACCTGGACAAGCTCAAGAAGTGGGTCCATGCAAAAAGCATGATGTTCAACAAGGTCAAGTACAAGGTCCCACACATGGGTTGGGGCAACCCCTGGTATCAATACAGACTGGGGGATTAAGAGATTGAGAGCAGCCCTGCCGAGAAGGATTTGGGGGTACTGGTGGATGAGAGATTGGACATGAGCTGGCAATATGTGCTTGCAGCCCAGAAGGCCAAACATATCTTAGGCTGAATCAAAAGGAGCTTGGCCAGCAGGTTGAGGGAGGTGATTCTGCCCCTGTGCTCCACTCTGGTGAGAACCCACCTGGAGTACTGCATCTAGCACTGGAGGCCTCAGAACAGGAAAAATATGGATCTGTTGGAGAGGGTCCAGAGGGGGGCCACCAAGATGATCAGAGGGATGGAACACCTCTCCTATGAGGAAAGGCTGAGAGAGTTTGGGTTGTTCAGCCTGGAGAAGAGAAAGCTTTGCAGGAGACCTTATTGCCGCCTTTCAGTACTTAAAAGAGGCCTATAAGAAAGATGAAGACAGACTTTTTAGAAAGGCGTGTTGTGACAGGACATGCAGTAATAGTTTTAAATTAAAAGTGGGGAAATTCAGACTAGACATAAGGAAGAAATTTTTTACAGTGAGGGTGGTAAAATACCGGAACAGGTTGAGCAGAGAGGTGGTAGATGCCCCATGCCTGGAGACATTCAAGACCAGGCTGGACAGGGCTCTGAGCAACCTGATCTAGTTGAAGATGTCCTTGTTCATTGCAGGAGGGGTTGGACTTTTGAAGGTCCCTTCCAATCCAAACTATTCTACGATTCTATGATTTTATTTCCTACACTGTCTCCTCCACAAATTACCTGAATTTCTCCCTTTCCCCACCTTTGTTCTCATAATAAATTCTGTGTAATCCCAAAATACTTTTCCCCTTCACCCCATAATGTATCTCACACCCTTAGTGACCTCTGATTCCCGAAAAGTGCTCTGGAGAGGTGCTTCCAATGGCTCATCCTGATGGGTTTCATGTATTTGCAATGCAGCTGATGGATCTGTTGTGACAGCCCTGGGAGGGGTTCAGGAAAGTCATCCATTCCTTGGGAGCCTGGAATTCAGATATCTGTCTGCTGTTGTGTCCTTGTGCTCTTTTGAGTTTGTGGAGAGGGGTCTTTGATGAAATGTTGACTCTCCTGTAGTGGACCTGGGAGCAGTAAGGACAGGTTATTAATCAAGTTACTGCTACTGCTGTTTGTTCTCTGTGTCTTCTTTTGCATGTGCAGATGAGCTTCTCATCACTTAACCTAACAAAAACTTTCTTCAAAAGCTGCTGATGTTAGAACTATGCTAAAATACTTCACTCAAATATTTTTTACGGTTTGCTGAAAATATATGTATGGGGACCTGTCAGAGGATGATATACAATCTTGATAATGTATGTAAGATGCTTATCAACCTTTTGCATAACTAAGGTATTCTAATGAACATTCTTGGAGTCTTCCTAATGTAAAAATGTTGCTGACTTACCAAAAGGAAAGAAAGGGGTGAAAACATAAAATTTGTTCAGGGATATCAAGGTCTTCCAACTGTGCTACAGCCACAGCTGCAAAAATATGTACAAGGCTTAGCTATACAGGTGTAATACAACTTAGTAGTATTGTGTGCTGAAGTAGAACAACATTTTTTTTTTAAATAAATGGAATATTATGATAAAAATATCAAAGATTAAAATGATAAATACACCTCATGAACAGACAGCTGCAGACTTCCTCTCACATGTACTACTCTATTGGCAATACTTAAAATAATTAAGCTGCCACAAGTGCAATTTTGTGACACATCTGTGCATATAAGTACATTCTAAGGTTACGTTTAGTCTAGTGTGTAGAACATGCTAGGGACTGTTGCGTAGTCAGCTGGTATAGGGTATAGCTTTGCTTGCATCTTCTACACTTGAATTTCACCCCCGTCAGAATCACATCAGTACGAGTGTTCAGGCTGTTGCCCCAGCTCTTTCAGTTTATTAGTAGTATGGTAGTGTACTGAACAGTATTCTCCTGTACGGTACCATTTGAAGGACTTTGGAACTGGTATATTAAAGTGTATATTAGTACAGCCAAATATCTTTGCTTCTCATTTCACACCTGGGTCCTGATCCCTGACTATCCACGCTGTATAAACATCTAATTGTTCTGAGGTTCACTTTTAAAAGGCCCTTTGGGAATTACGAAGATGGTTGACTGGTGGGTCTCAGTGCATTCCTGAGAAGGCAAAGAATCAGAACCGGGTGCCCAAGCAACTTTTGGGTCAAACAGGAGGGCACAAGTCTAGTGTTAGTCACCTGGTGTATTTTCGGGGTTAGTCAGGCTGTCATGACAACAAATTTGAGGATAGAGTAATTAGTTTTACCATACTGTTGGCTTGTACTAAACAGTTTGGGTCTTGACTATTGTATAACAAACTGATGATGTGTGCTTTGATAAAATTCAGTACTGCACACTTCTCCCAGCTGCAATATATGAAACAGACAGAACATAAGAAGAAAAATAAATGAATCAAACATAATCACTCACATACATGTTAATTACACAGTAACCATATTTTAGCAAGAAAGAAGTGGGCATCACAGGGCAGGGAACCTTATCTATATTTGCTGCTTGCTAGCAATCTATCTTTTTTGAGGCTATGGATGTTTTCCTTGCCATTATTAACAATTAATTGCACACCATTTTGATATCACTTAGAAACCCCTATATCTGACTGGTATAATCTGAATTACATAACCTTCTAAAGGAACCTCTAGCATATTTATTTGGTTTCTGATGAGGCACCTTGTAATGATTCCCAAACTATACCTAAGCATTTCCAAGTGAACCCAGTTTTCTCATTTTCCTTATTCTTTGTGCATCCTCTTATTCTTTCTTTTACCCTGCTAACTCAGATTTGTTCTCATTTACACTTCTTGTGTTTTTATTTATCACCATTTCTTAGAATCCCATGTTTATTGCACTTTCTCTCGTTTTACTTATCCTTGTTCAATAATATATGAATTATTTTTTCCCAAGTTTGCATTCTAGTTTGCATTCATAACAGTAGCAGAATGAACATCCAAAAATATCCCTCAGAATTCTACTCACTTAAAAATAGAATGAGGTTTCAGCCTCTCAAAACTAGCTAGTATTTATAATCAGACCCCACAAAAATATCTGCTCAAGAAAACAAACATTTCAGACATTCTCATATGTCTATCCAGTTCATGATCTCTTAGTCGGGCACAAAAGGGGCTTGAAGGACTTAATATATAATGCTGTTTTGTGAGCTTTCTTTCCAAAATGAGCTTTTCAGGATAAATATAGTGACATACCATGGAAATTTTCACATAGCAAATTCTACCTCTTACTTCTTATACCTGTCCTTTAAAAGTAGGTGTGCATTTGGAGACAATAAGCAATGTTACTTAAAACACTTCTATATCCTATTGTATTGTATTTGTTGATGTAATATGAGAAAATGAACTATTGCTTTAATTAGCATTATCATAGTCATCGAAAGAACCACGGGGATATAACAACTTAACTTGAAGGCTTGTATAGTTCAAATAAATTTGCTCAAACACCTGCTAACAAGTATACATTGCCTTTCAGTAAAAAAATATTATTAGTAGCTGCCCCACTTAAATACAGGGAAGTAAATGCTGCCATTTAAAAAATATTTTTATTGTGTTACCTAGAGTACCTCTCTTTTCCAGGAAATTAGACAAACTATTATCACTTACTAAAGAGATCTGTTATTATAGAAACATCCAATAATCTGTCCCTGTCAAATGGAAAATTTATATCTTCCCTTGCCCATGTATAAGTAGCTGAAATTATAATTTAGCTCTTTTTTTTTTGCTTTATACAAAAAATAAATATGCAACTCAATAGTAAAAAATCACTGTCATTATGGTATCATCATACAAATCATAAATCCCTTGCATCACAATTAAAATTGTAATTAGCTTCATAGTGTTTACACTACTATTAATAACACTTATTGCATACAAACAAGGAACCCCCCCCGCCAATAGAATAAAAAACATTCATTTAAGATTTTTTTTTATAGCAGGGTAGAGAAGGTAGGTACACACAAAAGGTTTTGTAAAGGTTTCGATATATAAGCCAAAAATTCCTTGTCAGCTCTTGAAGAAACACAGAGAGGAAGGATCTTGGGTAAGATTCAGGTTCACGTAAAGAAACCTAAAATTAGAAGTATATTTGTAGTGGTGTCCACAAGCTATTTATCCGTCAGTATTTGGAGTTCAATACGGTTGTACATAGGTAGGTAAGTGGTAATACGACGAGCCTGAGGCAAAAAAAGACAAACTTCATCTGCCCAGCCGTGTTAGGGTGAGGTGTCCTATCAAACCTCTAGCTGCCACCCAGAAGAATGTAAGATTCCTGCAAATCACGTTTTCTGTCTAGTAATGCTGTGCGATCTTGAACAGTCATCACACCTCAACTAGCAGCAGTGATTTAATTTATCATTAACTTCTGCCAACAGAACATATAAAACTGCTGAAATGACTTGTAAGTAGTTTCTGTGATGAAACACTCTAAGAAAGCCTTTTACTTTACTGCCTGCATTTACCATGGGCTTGAATAATTTGACCACACATGCTCATCTCTGGCAATTTAAGATGCTTTTGGGCGTTCTGCCTGGAAGCTAGTTTTCACTGAAGGTAAGTCCTTCTCTTGGTATTCTTATAGGTACTATGTCCTATCTGGTTGTTCTGTATCAGATATCTCAAGGAAACTCAAATGGCAAAGAGGTTGATTACATATGGGCATTTGAATTAAACCACTACTGCTACCTGAGACATCTGGATTATCCAAGATAGACTGGGCAGAAGGTTTATGACAAGCCTATGGACTTGTGGAGTAGATGTGACAGGAGTAGCTTTCAGAGATCAGCCATGTTTCTGTGGTTGATTCTCATCCAGAGCTCAAATATGAACACCTAGGCCTTGATTGCATTATCTATATAAATGGAGTCTAGTGCCACCTAATAGGTCCTAAAATATCATGCCAGGTCTCCTTGTTGTGAGTCAAGTGTTTTTCACAAATCCTGATTCATATCTGCCAGGTTCAATGGATGTCTTGGGCATTACACAGTTTCTCCAACACCTTTATATATGCAATTGAATGTTGCTTGAATTTTGATATATGTTGAAAATATTCATTGTAACCTGCAGGAATTGCATATCCACTATGAAGACACTGTTTCTTAAACACAGACCTAGTATCCTTTTAGGCATCTAGACTATTTTATCGGATTATCACACTCCTCTCCAGAGAACACACCTGAATACCAGCCCTCCTGCAGGGGCCTCAGGTACCTATAGTGCAGGCATTCAGTACTTAAAAACAGATGTTTAATCTCACCTGAGATGATCTGGAATTCAGACAAATTTCCAACTCTAATTAGAATAATAAATTAGTTTATATACTCTGTCGTATCTGTGAATTTACTTGCCCTAGATTTTCTTCATTGACAATGTAGAGAAACAAGGAGGTTTAGGATGCAATTTATTATACTTAATTTAGATGAGTTCTAGCATGAGACAAATCATGAGCCAGGAATGTACCTTTGCCACAAAGAAGCTAACATTATCCTGGGCTGCATTAGGAGTGATCCTAACAGGTCAAGGGACATGATCCTTCCCATTTATTCAGCACTGGTGAGTCCACACCTGGAGCCCTGTGTGCAGTTCTGGGCTCCTTAGTACAAGAGACACATGAACATACTGGAGGGAGCCAATGAAAAGCCACATAGGACCTGGGGACTGGAACATCTCTCCAATGAGGAAAAGCTGAAAGTGGGACTGCTTTTTCTAGAGAAGACTTGAGTGGATCTTATCAAGTGGATCTTATGAGTACCCGAGGGTATAAAGAAGACAGAGACAGGTTCTTTACAGTGGTGGCCGGTAACAGAAACATTGACAATGGACACAAATTGAAACACAGGAGATTCCTTCTGAATATCTGGAAACACATTTTCACTGTGAGGGTGACTGAGCCCTGGCACAGCCTGCTCGGAGAGGCTATGAAGCCAACTGGATACAGTCCGGGGCAACTAACCCTAGGTGGCCCTTCTTTATCAGTGCAGTTGGACCAGATGACCTCCTGAGGTCCCTTCCCATCTCAACAATTCTGTGATTCTGTGATCATGCCCTCTCTAACGTACTTGAAAGGTACCCTAAGTCAGTTAGCTTGGTTGTAATATTTACACTATAACGAGGGCAGGAGAATCCCATCTCTGCTTCAATTTAGATGTTCGATTCTTCTAAGATCACAGTAGCCTGGGTATCAGAGAAGCAGGGCTTTAAATGGTGACTGTCAAAACAATTTCCAAAATTAAGCAAAAACTTGTAAAGACTTTCCCTCTACCTTGTTTTAGTTTTATTGAATAAATGGTCTTGTTTTCTCTCTTTTTCCTTCTTCCTCATGGTAGCAAATTCCAAAGCTAGACTTTCATTCACTGCTGTCAGGTGGATAATTTTTTCAGGTAGTAATTAAGTTTGCAATAAAGGATCAGCTGCTTCTCAGATATACCAAAACATGTAACATTCCTCAACACCACATCATAGTAGTTTGAAAGATTTTAGGAAGCCTACAGACATGGCTTTAGAATATTGCTGATGCAGCTCTGCCAAAATGAAGTGCACTTATTTGAGATTCAAAAGCCTGTTTTTTGTATAAGATATAACATAATTCTTCAGTTTGATGATAAAAGAATTTGCCCACATGTAAGAGTTAGCAGGAATAGTCTTTGTCAACAGAAAAAAAAAAGGGGTAAAAGAGAGGGGAGGAGTGTGGAAGGGGAAGAAGGAAGGGAAGGACAGAATTTCTGTTCAGTTGAAGTCAACAAAGAAAATATCGGTAAAAGCAAGCAAAGCACAGTAAATAAAGACTAGTTTAAATCTCAACCATAACATCTAAGACATATTAAACTACTAAAACATATTAAAGATTTTAACAATACTATTCAAGCAATGTTTGCTCTTTAAAACAGTGTAGATTAAGTACATGCAAACAAACAAAAGTCAAAAAGCCCAAGTAAGCAAAATCCTTTATAATACAAGAAAGTTAAAATTGTCTTGGAGTTGCAAATGATATTGCCTTTGGACTAAAATGCTATAGCTTTATTTTCTTAATTTTATGTACTATTTATGACCTGATACTGTCAGGATAGATCAGCAAATAATACGGTCTGTATATTGATCTACTAACATACACCTTGACCTAATTTATCATTAAACACCCTCACAAAAACAAATAAACAGAAAAAAAAAAAAAAACCACAACAAAAAACCACAAAAACTTGCTTCAGAAAAGATTGCAAATTTCCTGAAGATATGCAATGGAAGAAAAATATTTTGATACTGAAATTCTCTTGTAAAAGAAATCTTGCTGGAAATATTAAAAAAAAAAAAAAAGTCCGTATTTTATAATATTCAATCAGAAACCTAGTATTATGCTTAATGCAATCATATTTTGTATTCAATTTTTTAGAAAGGCTGCTATACCATTGCTCCTGTGGTTTAGACAGCAGTTTACTACGTGGAGATTTGTACCACATTCAACTTTGCTACTAGCAAAATAATAGAAGTATAATGAAAACTGCTGTAGGGGGCAATCATATCTATTTGTATACTGGAAAAGCAAACAAATACTTCACTTGAAGACATTTTGTATGCTTCATGAAGCTTTCACCAAACAAAGATTAGTACCATAATTTTATTGTGTTTGAGTTATTTAACACAATAACAGCCACACTCCTGAAAGACATGTTTAAACTAAGTTTAAATTACTGATTTAAGGGAGAGTAAATTAAACAAGTTCAAATTTTTAAGAAATTCAAAACACTTTATTTTCCTATTCATATTTTTATTTTGACATTGTTTTGGAAAGTTTATGTTCCTTAACAAAAACAGTTTTCTGTTTCCCTTATGAAGAAAATTCCATATTAAGCTAAGGTTATATTTTTGCATGTATACACTTTCTCTGATTCTTAGATAGCAACTGTGATTTAAGCAATTGAGATATCCGACTTATTTAAATTTCTTTAACTAAAAGGTTTTATACAGACTGAATAACCTTCTCACAGTCAACACATTCTGAGCGTAAGGCATAGCAAGCAAACTCAAAACAGGTCACTTTTATACTGCTTTCAGAGACGTGACCTACAAATTACAGAATTTTCTACAGTAGCAGCCTGGCACCGATCTCCCAGCTTTTTTCTTTTTTTGGACTTTGATATATCCTGAGAAAGTACACATACTTCTTGTCTCATATCAAAGAGGGTTAGAAATCAAGGAATTATCATGTCAGTATTTAGCATATTTCTATCTGAAAATGTGTTTATTATTCTATAGACAGATCCTCCTCACCGAAAAGATGATATTCTAATTTTTGAAAACAGGTTGAGAGAACTGGAAGAAAAGTTGAGAGAGAAAATACCTGCAGAGGGCTGTCAGCATGCAATTATGATTGAAGGGCACAATTTCATTAATCTGGGCACTGTGCGCATATGCAAAATACATATGTTTTATATTGTTGCAGAAGCTCTTCTGTGGATTTTTTTGAGCAGGAAAATGGTATTTTGTCAGAGCTATTTTAGAATTGTTTGCTTTTTCTCCCCTATCTTTTTTTTTGAAGTTTATAAATAAGCCAGGTAACAGAAAGTCAATATCAGAAGTTTGCATCTTACCAACATGACTACTATGTTGCAAACCAGTCATCTTGCTCTCCTTTTGACTACATTGGCAAATATACTAGTTCCAACAGAAATGGTGGAGAGCATTGTTTTGTTTATACTATATTTCCAGTCTTCCTTCCTTTCTGTCTTCAAATATGATATAAATGGGCAGCTAGAGAAACCTCACTCTCAGGACAGTCACCTCCATTTAGACAGGAGATCTAATAAAAACTTTGAGTGCTACATCCATTTTAAGTGTGGAGGATCTTACTTAGTAACATGTCCAGCTTGTGCATTCTGAGACATAGTATTGGCCTCCAGTATCAAAACATACAATGTGTATCAACTAAATTATGTGGCAGCATCAATACCTGGCATTCAAAAAGACAGCTAGTATAACAGTTTCCTAAGCATAGCTCTCCCCTGTGGAGGTGCAGTTACAACTATGAAGTGTATTGTTACTTTGCCAAATACTGGCTTTACCTATAAGATTTTTGTTGCACTGTATCTAAACCACAGTGGTTTGCCTTACAGCAGGTTAGACTTTAAGAGCTCTTCAACTTTGGGGGTGTGTGGGCTTCTTTTTTTTTTTCAATCAGATATGGCTGAGTTTTTCATCAGTTACTACATTATCTGTCATGTTTAATTTGAACTTTATCTTGTTCTTTTTCTTTTACAGAGGGAACTTCTAATTGAATAGTCAAATATTTCATTATTTCTGCTTTCTTTCTGCCTGTGAACACAGCTACATGCAAAAGGTTTATCACAGCAGGTACCTTAAGACTGGAAAAGTCTGTGTCCTAGGTAGCTTCTTCCTGCAGACGTCACAATTGATCCTTTAGACCTATTTGTTCAAACTCATTCTATTTTCCCATTCACTTGGCATGGAAAATCAATGAACTGGATATTATATTAAAGTCTTCAGGGTATTAAGTGAAAGCTAAAAACTTTACGTTTTGGACTTACTAGTAGTCCTCCTGCGTGTCTTCATCTTTTAAAGTACGATGCATCAAGACATTCCCATATCATAGAAGAAAAACAAATAAATGATTGGTTAAGACAGTAGATCCCCTCAGGGTCTCTGTCAGACCTGGATGTGTTGACCTGAATTTCTGTCCTAGGATTTTAATCTAGCATCAAAGAAAAATCTTCATTTTTTATATATTGCAGATCACCTTATTGTCTGTAAATTTAATCTTACAGTGTTGGTCATCATGAAGCTTTTTGTAATGAATAAACTTTTAATTTGCCATTTATTTTTGTCAAAGACTTTTTTGTTTTGTTTTGTTTTATATCTTATGATACTTTAAGCATGCAATAAATAAAATTTATTAAACTGAACAGAATAATGTTAATTGACCTGTTGAACACATATGCTTAAATATTATTGGAAGACTGCTTCCAAACTTTTTTCTTTTACTGTTTTAATAAAATTCCTCCTTCTTTTTTTTTTTTCTAATGTTCTGAACACAAATCATTATAACAGAATAATTTTATACTTCTCTTTTTAGTATTACTAACCCAAGGATAGCAGTATAATAGTGTGATGATAGTATGATAGTTACAAAATGGAAAAAAAACAAAAAAGAATCTTATTCTACTTTACTTATTGCCACTTGATAGCTAACTATCAATGTGTGTTTCGAGATATGAAATCCTCTTTGAGTATAGATATAAGCAGGCATTGAAGTGTTTGCATTTAGGATTTATAAATAAATCTAATTTCAGTAAAGCATGTAAATACATACATCATCTGTAGAAATTTGAGGGAGCCTGACATAAAAACAAAAACAAACAAACAAACAACCAAACCAACCAACCAACCAAACAAACAACAACAAAAACACAAAACCCAACCAACCAAAAAACAAAAACCAAACAAAACAACTAAATGTTTTATTGAATTAGGGTCATGGTCAGCTGGCTTTTAATGTAAAGATTAATTGTTTTGTTTACAACATAACATAGACCTAATTTCACGGATGTAAAGTTGAAAGGATAAGTAATTTAATCATAGATGTGTTGTAAGCAACATTAAATAATATGGTAGTATTGTATTATGCATGCGAACAATGACACAGGCAGGAGAATTATAAATGCACACACAGATCCACACACAATTTGTTTGTACCTACTCATCCATATTCATCCATACTAATGTTGCACTGCTTAATGCTTTAATGTCTCCTTTTTAGTTTTCAAGTATAACTGTTGATGTCTGAAATGGTCATGGCTCATCCTGCAGAAGGTACTTTTGCCTGGTTTTAGCAAAACATTTCAACATTTCCAGCACTGAAATTATCAGAGTATAGATGTGCTTTAATATTAAAAAAATATATATTTCTTTTTAAAGAATTTTAGATCTTCAGTGTAGACTAAAGAGCCTTTATCTTGGAGAGGGGACAAGTCATGGTTTAGAGGCCACCTTTTTGCTTGTAGGAAAGCCTGAAATTCCACTATCAGAACTGTAAACTACAGTAGAATATCATTTAAATATTCTTTCCAGAGCTAAGATTAGAAAAATGAATTTCTTGATGTAAAATGATTTATCTGTAATAATACACTAATGAAGTGTGATGTGCATGAAACTCTAAACTTCGTGAATTTTCTTTATGATACTAATATTCAACCAAATAATTAACTTCCCCTATGGCTTCTGACTTGAGCCTACATATGAATTATTAATGTTCTTTATGTTAACAGAAGTGGAGCCTACAAGGTGAGCTAATGCCACCTAAAAAGGTATTATGTTAGTGATATTATTAATAAAAGAGTAAAAGAGATTATAGATTTTAAAGACTGTGTTTCTAGAGAAAAATATATACTTTATGGGCCTTCTCGTTATATTTTTTCTTGTTCCCTCTCTGCTCTATTTCAGTAGTTTTTGGGATTGTCTGACCGTTTGATCTCTTATAAGTAAAAATTAATTTTCTACTTTAGTTCCATTATCTGATATTTAGAGATCCGTTATTTCAAAAGCTCTTTGGACACAGACCTGTGCTAATGGCTCTAGGTAGCTCTGCTTGAGCTGGGGGATTGGATCAGATGTACTTCAGAGATGCCTTCCTAGATCAACCATTCTGTGATTCTGTGATTCTATGATTCTCTCTGTAAAATTAATTTGATTCTCTCCATTCTTGTGATTATACAAAGTAAAATTATATATCCCTTCACCAGCAGCAACCACTGCACTTCTGCACTGCTTTTCTTTTTATCTGAGACCGAGGAAGAGCACATTTGTAGTAGAATTCCATTGATTTGGAAATGCATATGAAGACCAGTGGAAAATTATTGAATAAATCCTTCAGATAAAGGCTGTATTGAAGAGATATTCTAACCAAATGCTTTTGAGTCATTTTGGACATAATACTGTTTCTAAAGATGTCTTCCACATCATACTAACACAACTCTCTTCAATTTTTAGTTATAGACATACAACGAGACCAATGCAAAATATTGTGCAGGAGGTGTCTGTGCAGGACTTTTTTCTTTTAAGGCATATTAAGGTAAGAATGGTACTATGCTTGAAAATAGGGAAAGAGATTATTTCTGGTGAAAAAGACCTATGTCTTAATGATTAGTAGCTAAGATTACTAACATGGGCCATTATTCACAAAAACAGAAAAGGAAGAACTGGTTGAAGACCTGTAAACTTAAAGCAGCCTTGACTACAGTGACTGTAAACCAGGGCTGATCTTCAAGGACTTCCTTCTCAAATTACAGGGTACTTTCTGAAGTTCAGAAAGTTGAGCATCTATGGCAGGAGGACATCATGGATGGACGAGGAATTCCAGAATAAGCTTCATCAAAAAATAAGTTTTCCTAGAAGACAAAAGCAGGAATGAGCTACCCCAGAGGAGCAGAGAGGTGCTAACTGAACACAAGCCAAAGCTTAGAAATTAGAAAGGCAACCATAAACTTTTCTCCAATTACCATGACAGTAAAAGATTTCTCCTAGTAAGGTGTGACCTGTGGACTCCCAGGCCTCTGAACCTACCAAAGGGTGATTTGGGAATGCGGAAGAAGGAAAATCAAGAAACACTTGAGTAGACAAACACGAGCCCAGACAGGATGCCTCTAACTGTGATGAGGGAGCCACCTGATGTGTGCTTAGTTACCTGCCATTCTGAAAGCACAGCTCAATACCCATTCTCTTCACTTAGAGAGATTGCTGTTTCTAAGAAGTTAATTTAGTAAAGAATTATGATAGATTAGTGTGATGACATCTACTTTTGATAAAATTATTGGGGTATGTTAACTTTCTCAACCATGCCCATCTGATTGATTACTTCCTAATTCAAGATACGTTGTAAGGTTGTACTAAATTTGAGGTCAAATTCACGGGAATAATAATTTTCCAGGGTGTGTATATATATATATACATATATATATATATATGGTAATTGTGATTTTCTAGTAAGGCAGCAGGAATTATTGACTTCATAAAAAGTCCTTGCTATTGTTTTCTAAATCTGTGGATCATCATTTTGTAATAATAAGCAACGTGAACGTTATTTCCACCTGCCTTTTGTAATTGCAATTATTCCAGTCTCTTCAGACAGATTTTCTTTATACTCATATAATTTAATATGTGGACACATTTTACCATATAGACCTATGAGGTAAAATACTAACTTTGTAGTTCTTGCATATTTGGCTTAACCTCCATCCTATCCTATGTACTGCGACTGGTCACATCAGTTACTTCTTCTTTCCTTATTTATATATCTTAAAACCTATGCATCATTTTCCTTATTTGCTTTGCAACACCCAGCTCAACAAAATAACTGACCCTTTTTACATTATTTTCTACTTTCAAAGCTTCAAGAAATGTGAAGATTAAAATATTTTCCATTACTTTTCTATTACTTTTCATACACTTTATATCAGTCTAAGCTATCAGTTGAGCCCTGTCCTATTATGTCATCTCCCTGTAATTTGGATACAGGTGCTGGGTGCATTTTTTATAATAAATAATAGCATCTCTTATTGACATTGAAATTTCTGGTGAACCTCTGTTCAAGATTATGCTATTCTCGCTTGTGACTTAAGATAATTTATTTGATCACCTATTCATGCTTTTCTATTTATAAGTGTTTGAATAAAGTTGCAGTGCTATCTCTATTACAGTATCGGTTCTGAAAACTGAGGTATGTCATACAGGGATGCCCTTGTTTACTGAATAAAACTGTTTCATTGAAGATTCTCTATGTTGTATATTTAGTAAATTCAATATTTATACATTATCTTCTCTAACATTTGTAAAAAATATAATTTTAGAGATTATCAGTATCTTGTATTATGCTCGACTTTGCATGTTTCAATAATCAAGTTATTGTCCTTGGAACTGGGAATTTACAGCCACCGGTGACCATTTGTTTTAACGAACCTGCTCATAGGAGCTATTGCTTTGAGTTAACAGCAAAGCTGAATGTAAAAATCACTTAGGGATTTTACTGCTGAAAGCAATGGACTTAGAGATTTTGAAGGATTTTCTAGCATACTGATATTAGAGTAGAAATTTTTACCTTTGCAAAACTAAAATTTCAAGCAATAGAGCGGTAATTTTCCAAAATGAAATTAATTGAATATTATTAAAATAATAATGACAGGTTATGTGCATAAAACTTAATTGATGAAGCATTTTATTTGTGGACATACAGACGGCTGTTGCCCTGATTTCTTGCAACTTAAATGCTAGAGGTAGACAGCATGTGCAACAAGAATGAATGACCCAATCCACTTCTAAAGTCCTTCTCTTCCAACTTCAGCCACTCAGGTCTGTTGTCCAAATTCTAACCTTCATAGACCTGAGCATGATCACAACCTGTAAAATCCTTCTGGTGGTTTGAGTTTCTTGTAATGTCATCTTGAAAAGGGGCAAAAAATACTTTTTGTTTGCTCTTTAGGTTGAAAATATTCATTGGGAAGAAGATTGCATTTTCTCACTAGTATTGACATCTCTAATGTAACGACATGGTAACATAATCACTCCCCAATGGTGAACACACTTCAGTTAACCATCTATCTTGAAGTTAAATGAAGTTAAATTAAAAAACACAGGTGTCCTTGGAACCTTCTGTTAATGAAGAAAAATAAGTCACATCTACAGGGACGGTGAGACCTTAGATGGGTTGAACTGTTGTTTGATATTATACAACTGCTAGGTTTTAGCCACCTGGATCTCTTTCTTGAGCCTATTCTAATTTATGCACCCATCAATAACTTAAAATTAAGTGGGATAACTCAGACCTCAGAGGCTCAGATGAGAAATAATTTGATAGGATAGTTTTCAATATTAATCAATATTTAAACTTTAGAGTGTGAATTGGGAGGAAAACAGAGGAAAGGAGTGACAGTAAAAGATAAGGCCTTGTCTTTTTTAATCTATTTGCATTGTCTACTAATTCTTTTAGGTAATTTATTTTTGTGGTGTTTTAACTAACAGACAAAGTTTAAAAACAGTGTAAGACTAACATAAGAGTCACCGAAGATGGCTGTAAATAGATGTGTTCCTGGCAAGTGCTAGAGTTTAACCATACCTCCCTGAAAATCAGCAAAACATAATTTTCTCTAATATTTAATGAAAAGTTGTATCATGGTTGTTTTTTCCATTTCAGCAGGCAAAAAGCAAGCAATGTCACGTGTTTCTCTTGCACTCTTGAATCTATCAGGCTGCCACTTCATTTATTTGTTGCTATCTATAATTGATGAGAGTTGTTCTAGGTTCTGGGGTCTTCATGAATTTAGCTGTAAAAATAACGAAGCACTAATAAATAATGTACCTGATTAATAAAAAAACAAGCCTTGTGTAGGTTCATTTTATTATTTCATTTACTGTAATAATGGAAGAGGATATTTTTTAGAATCATCAAAATTGTTAGTGTCTTGATAACAACTACTGTATTTCGTATCATTATAGAAGGTATATCAATTATATTATGGAAAGGAACTCAACAGAAAGCTTGACAAAAAAAATAATCAAACATCAGTATTGAAAACAGAATTACTCAAAAAACAGCTTGGATAGGTGCACGACTAATAAAAATGAGTTTAGGCAAGCACAAAGAGAGGATTATTCAGTTCCAGTGAATGGCTCCTATTTTCTACTGTTTGCTATCAAGTCTCAGGAGTAGTTGATACATTGCTAGGTGAAGCAAAGCTGAAGTTTGTATGCTGTTGTGCTATTAAGGCGCATTGCTTTGCAGATAACTATCCTTTTTCATATTCTGTTGACAACATGCTGGAACTCTTTTCAGCCCGTGCTTTGCATCATATCTGGTTCTGAAGTAACTTCTGTTTGCTTGTGAGTTAGCAATCATTTCTACTGTGGATTTAATGGGAAAAAGATTTTCTCTAGACAGATAGATTCAATCAGTTATGAATTGAGAAAAAGACTTAATGTAACTGGTTATTTTTTATGCATTGACTTTTTTTCAATATTTATTAAATTAAATTATTTTAGGCAACATCAGTCCTGCCTGTCTCTTCTCAGCCCACCTGGGGCTTCTCCTGCCCTGCCTACAGCCCAGGACCCTATCTCAGCCCCCCAGGGCCATCAGCCCCTGCCCCAGTGATGCTACAGCAGGGCTGGTGTCCAGCTCCCTACAGCACTGCCCTTCCCAGCCCAGCCCAGCCATGGGGTCTACTATGTCTGGCCAGCCTGTGGGTCCATGTCCCAGCCCAGCCTTGGTGTGTCCCTGTCTTCACGGAAGTGTTCTTGGTTTTTTGGTGGGATGAGCCCATGCTGGCAGGACCTGTGCCCTGCTTGAGTCCATGGAAAGTCTCTGATGGTCGCAGTCCCTGGCCCCAAGGAGCCACCGGCCTGTGCTGCTGCCTGATGCAGTCTCTGATGAGATCTGCCATTCCAGTGCCTCTTGTGTTGTCTGAACATGTTGTCTTCATCACTGGATTACAAATCCGATAAAGCACATGACTAAATAAAAACAAAACTGTTATGCAACACGGAGAGCTTATTGCCATGAAGAAGCAATATATACCCTCTCAGGCTATACTGCACTTTAGGTAGCTGTAGTTTTAACTTTGTCTAAAAAAAAGGAGAAATGCAAATCTTTGGACTTTGTTTCAGGTCATTAAACCTAAATGCTTCCTAAATCCATGTAAGTTTTTCGAAACATGGTGAAACAAAAGGGAAGTAGTGAGGGATCTGTTTGCTTGTTTGTTTACAACCATATTTGCCTCCAGTTTTATGCATGCTCTCCCTTAGAAAATCACATTTTCGTTAAAAATATCCTAACAGAAAACCTCAACGTAGTTCTATTCACAATCCGTTTCTTCCCTGCGAAAGTTGTCCAGGATGTGTCACTTCTGTGTGTTGGGTGGGTACCTCTGAAAACCACCCTACAATTCCAGTAGAAGCATGATACAAAGAATAGAAGGAGGAAAGAGATGAACATGCACAGAATTAACTAGAGATTAGTGGATGTTTCCTTTAGAATTTCCCTTACTAATGCAACAGGCAGCAGAACTCATGAAAAATATCATTCCTTCATGTACAGATATTCTGATGTCTCCTCACACCACTTCCACCTTCAGCCCAGCCCAGAACAGCCATGGAACTTCATGTATCAATAGAATAAGTTTCTACCGATTTTTTCGGGGAAAGTATAGATCTGTAATTGGAATATTGGTTACTTTGTGATACCTCTGAAGTAGTCATAAAGGCTATATAGAGTGCTGGAGTGTGATATTATCTACAGTGCTGTCAACAAATACGTGGAAAGGAATTCAGGAATACCTTTTTCCTCAGCATCTCATTTAGTCAGTTTTTAATCATTATGTAGCTGCAAACTGTCATGAAATGAAACTTAGTTTGCCTTGAAATAAATACACAAAAAAGACCGTAGACGTGCTATTAACCTTCCAACTTAAGGACATAACTTGGGAGTCGAGAATTTCTTTAGAAAGACTATTTTATAGATCTTTGTTTTGCATGAAAGCATTTATCTGTGAAGCGTCTTGTACTCAAAATTGATCTTTCACAGAATAGTAAACAGTGGCATAAATAATGTTACATTTGCAATGCATATATAGTCTAAGTCTATTCTTGTGCTAAGAATTTTCTGCTTAACCCTGTTAATTACTTCTGGAGATAGGAATTTAAGGGACAATTCTGTAGGACTTGACTGTTTCTGTTTCTTAAGAAAATAGACACATATTGTGCCAAAAATATGCATAGGGGATCAAAATCTTAGTTATGACATTTTTTTCTGCTCTGTAGCTGAAATGCAGTGAAAGAAATTTGGTTTCATATTCTATTTCCAGTCACCTGACTAAGATTCTACAGGCTTAAAATGGACAGTGTAATAAAAACTAGGTATAACGTTATTACATGTAGCTATAGGATTAACATAAAGCATGTAAAACTAAAGGATTTTGAACTACTGTTTTTTCTGTAATTATTAAGAAGTCATTGTTTTCTCTTTAATTTCGTGGATACAAATGTAAGTAGGGAGCACCTACCTTTTAAAATTATTATTATTAGGAATAAAATAGTTTTGTCTTATAAATGAATCCTTAATGTACTACCACTATTGACTGCCAACATACCACAATTACTGTAGCTGCTGTACAATACCATCAAGTATGATATTTGGACAACATAAGGCATAATTCAGAAATTATTTTTTAGTAGTTAAGGTCTACTTAAGAGTTTTTATTAAGCAAACGTTTTATGGAGAGTACTTGTGACTGCCACTCTACTGAATAACAACAACTTCTCATGTTAAGATTATATCCTTAACATCTATATAGCAATTCTGCACCTGTTGTACAGTTCTGCAGAAGGCAAATGGGAAAAGAATTAGCGATGTGACATTCGAACAGTAACCACCAAAGGATGGTTGTATCCCGCTTCTTACCTGCTTTGCAGTTAATTCTGCTCCCAAAAACTGAGAATTTCTTTTAAGAACCTACGATCAAACTTATCAACATATGACCCCAAGACATGGATATAACAAGGAAGTTACAATTGCAAGGAAACGTAATTATATTTATATGCATAAAATAATTCAATAATGACTGCTTTCTCTTCTATCATAAGAAACTGAATGTCATTCATAAAATAACCATTCAGCTGGAAAATATACACAGATGAGCATTTTCTGCAGTACTGTCATAATGTGTAACATGGCCATAATTCTTACTGTTCAGCACTTTCACAACTTTATCCTGCATAGTTTTGTGTACTCATACATAATAGCTAAGTACCCTATGGTGAAAATATAAGCTGAATAGCCATGTGCCTGCAGTCTTCTTGCAGACTGAGCAGGTTATTGATTGGCTCCAGCAGGTTTGGGGAAATGACCATTTCAGATGGGACACAGTCAAGCAGAAAATAGGCAGATGCTCTAAGTTGCATAATCAGTACAAGGAAAACTCATCTGCCATTTATAGTACATGAGATTAACTGATGGGATACCGACTGATTCAGGCTAATTTAATGACAACCTCCAACCATCTGGCTATAAAGCTGTATTTTACAAAGCCCTAATACTGACCCACATAAGCTACTCTAAAAAACATTTGGTGAGTTTAATAATGGATTATACATCAAAGCAAGAACTCATTACTGTTACAAGTCATGAAATATTTATTTTTAATCTGACAGTTCTACTACTGCTAAACAATAAGAGATTACACTGTGAAGCAGCATATATAATAAATGACTGACTACTTTTTTGCTGTGCTAGTAAACGCAAAGCTTTCCAAGCCTGATGGTTTCACTTGCTGACAGTGTGAAACGGTAGGAAATAGGGCTTCCTTTTTCTTCAATGGCTTCTCCAGCATCAGATCTTCCTTTGCTCTTTGGACTTAATTTATAATTTTACATTTGTATTAGCCATAACTGAAAGATTCAACCAACTTGTTAATTTGTTTGTATTTAGCCTGATTTCACAAATAGTCAATATCCTCAAGTCCAAATTGCAGTCATTATGCTTTTGCCTGAAAAGTCTTTGTGGAATGTCATTGAAGAATGAAATTGGGGAAAAAGTGATTAATTTGGAGCATAATTTCACTGACAAGACCCAATTTACTGATGACAGTTTGTGATGTGGAAAGGGTCCAGCCTGATTTCCAAAGCTCAGAGCCAGCAGTTAGAAAATGTACATCAGCAAACAGGATGCAAAGGCAATGAAGCGACAACCATTCAACTTCCCCAATGCAATTTTTATGGAGTCATTGTTATAAACTGAGCCACTTGTTAAAATGTTATTGAAATATGGTAATGGCAAGTTTTTTTTCAGATAACCTATATTATTTTCTGAAGACATTGCCTGTTGTACACATGTATTCATATTTATGTTTTTTCCTTCCTTTTTTTTTATAATCATGTTTAAATACAATTTATTTATAATAGCATATACAGGTTGTTGAACATGCTAGAACATATTCTGGTAAAGTATCAGAAATCTTGAAACAGAGGAAACTGCTGAGAAATCAGAAGGGTATATTTCCACATAAGCTTTGCACAGCTATAAAATATACTGTTAAATTCTTTGAGGCATAAGGGTAAATTATGCCATTTGAACCAAAATATTATGTGTGGTGTACTGCACATATAGGTCCACACGCTGTTCCTTCACTAAAATCTATGGACAAACATATAACTTCCCTGTATAGCAGCTGCAAGTAGTAGTACCTAGCCATGTTTCAGAAAACCACAGATTTCTATTCAGTCAAAATTATCAGGCATCTCTGACAGTCAGTAAATGGAAAAAAAAAAAAAAAGAAGAAGAAAAGACAGTTTTGCTGACATTTGATAACAACCCTTATCAGTTTCATGTAGGTTTAAAAGCAAAAAAAATTCCTTTGAAGGGGTATCTTGTATAGAGAAAAGAAGAAACAAGCAAACAGATAAAAAAATTAAAACAGCTACCAAAAAATGTTTCCTAGAAGAAAAAACAAATTAATGAGGGTTCTTCTAGGTATTATATTTACTATATTGCCAAAACGTTCAACTCACAAATTAGCCTCAGTGCCTCAGTGCCATGTAACTCTTTTGAGATGAGATGTCAAAGACAGACAGTAAAATTTCAAAGGGCTACCCTATGGCATTCTATCAATTTGCCCATACTACCTATAGATTGCAATAATATTATTTTCCATTAGGTTGCATGAGGTAAAAAGTTATGTAAGATTTGAGATACAATATAAGGATGCTAAGATATACAGAGCAATTACTAAGGTAAAATAATGCTATTACTCTGCTCAGCAAATCTTTTTATCTACATGGGTTGATTCTTCTGACCTCCTCAACCCTCCTCTGAAACTGTATGCACACAACACAGGAGCTTTCCTTCATCTGAAATGAGTTGTTTAGAGAAATGAAAATGCAATACACATTATTTGAGAATCTGCACTTTCCTTTTATGCAAAAGAATATTCTAAGAAACACCCAAACTACTGATCTGTTCTCAGATAGACACATATCTTGTCTAATGAAAGAAAGCTGACTCACTGGGGAACTCTGCTACTTTCAACTGTTTGAAAGGGGCAACTCTTCTGTCATCTTCAGAGCGTGAAGTCATCCAAACAATAGTCAAGAAACTGCTATTCAGGACTTAGTTGTACTACCAGTTTTGATTAACAGTTCTTTCTTTGCAAATATTGTGCATGCTTTAAGTCAAGCTTAAAGCCAACACGAAAAATGCAAATCACATTAGGAACATAACATTTCTTCACACTTCAGACAGTTTTTTAGGCAGCAAAATATAGAGTACCTACTGCTCTTTAACTAGGGTATTTCTCTTAAGAATTTTTTTTCCTCTAGAGTTTTTTTTTCCCAAGTATTTTTTTAATAGTTTTGGTACTACTCTTTCATACTATAGTTCACTTATTTCACCATTGCAATTTCTGTCTCACCTTTTTCTCTCTTTCTCAGGGCAAACTTTATTTGCATGGGCGACATGAAATCTAACTTGGTCAAATTACAGCTGACAAGATACAAATGTGAATGCAAACAGTGTGTGCAAATGCGCCAATAAAATATGTTTGAAAGGATGTTTGCCCAAAACTGATCATGCAAAAGAGACAGATAGTCATCAGCTGGGCCAAAAAATAAACCTTTCACTCTTGCATATTGAAGGGAAAAAAAAAAAAAGTCAGCATATCTGCCATTCTTCAGCTTTACAGACAATTTGATTAAAGCATGGTCAAGAATTCTTTTCTCTGTCAGAAAACCAAGAAGTGAATGAAGTCCTGCATATATACATGATCTGAGGCTGAAGACAAACTTATACTTAAGATGAATTGTCTGTTGGAAGGTTGTTTTTGTCTAGGTTTATCAGAAGCTTATTTTTATTTATAATCTATTATTTACAGATGACCAAATGAATGATCAGAACTAGTTAAAATGAAAGGCAAATGAAATCTAGTCTGATTACTATTTAAGCATAAGACAAAAATATAGTTCACATATAAATATGTTTGTATTTCTCAATTCATTGTCAGAAAGTATTCTGAATTTTGTGTAGAGAGCAAACCACATTAATAGGACTGCTCATAACAATGCACAGTCATTTTCTCAGGATCTATAAGGTTCACACGTAGAAGAAAGCTTTCTACATCTTCTTCCCCAGAAATCCTTTTACACAGACTACTTGTTCATATAGATACAAATACTATTGGAAAGGTCATTAAACAGATATAAATTGACTGGAAATTATTTAATCAAATTTAAATTAAAATTTGTTTGGCTAACTTTCTAAGTTATGGAAGACAAACAGTTTGAGCTTGACTGTGAAATTGGCAGAGAAAGTATACATAGATGTACACATTTTCACACATACATATACAAAACACATAATAATTTCAGCACAGAATGAAGTGAGTGAAAGTTTTGAGTAGTAATAGTGGAAAATGCAAGTTCTGGAGATTAAGGACATTTATCTGATGTTTTAGGCTTATAAGCCAATTAAACTTTGGAAAGAAGTACATTCTTTTTAATTAAAGTACTCAATGTCTTGATAACTCAGACTAGAACTATAAGCATAATAAATAACTTGAGAATTTTACCCATGAGCTTCATCCATGAGTTTCACTCAAATATAATTCTGTGTTTATTAACAAGTATCCGCCTGTCTCTTTAAATTAGTAGTTGATCTTAATAGCAAAATAATTTTTCTCATTATCCAGTAGTCACAGAGTGTTACCTAATAGATGCCATAGGTATTTTTGCCTAGTTCAGAGCGTGGTTCTTATAGTTCTTTCAGGATCTATTTGATATCGGAAATAGTCTGCAGTGTGGACATCGGTCATAAACTGCAGCACATCCAAATGTAGTTACGATCTGTGTGCACCTCATCTGCTTTTAATTTCTGCCCTTCGACCAGCATTGTCCATGTAGACAGAATGCTGACACTCTGCTCCCTGACACCCTGTCCCTTGACAGGTATCGGTGGTGTAGGCAGGATGCTGACCACATTATCCATGTGATGTACGATTCTCCCAAATCACACTGCCATGGCAGAGCTGAGGAGTGATACAACTCCTACCTGCATTCAAATGGCATTTGAACAATTGGCTGTTGCTGTCAGATGACCCCAATGTCCCGTCCTTGGCAGCCGGACAGAGTCACATCATCGCTTGTGACCCTGTGTTAGTTATCAGTCATCAGGTGAGTCGCCCTACAGGCATGTTGTTACTCATTTTTCTTACTACCTCAATAAAGTTTGGTTTATAAAGTGTTGCCAGACTCTATTACTGTTTGGATCACACATGTTTACTCTCTTCCTGGACAGAAAGAAGAGGATATTTGAGATGGGCAGTCAAAAATTATCAGAACAATTATGATTCATAAGAAAAGGTCATACTTAAATTACAAAACGAATTAATAAATGTGAGTTATTGACTCTTTCTACTGCAAAAACCAGTGTTTTTTTGAATAGTCTTTGTCTTGTATCCATTTGACTTACCTGGCTTTAATACATTTTCCCTGTTAATAGGATCTTGTCTTGGAAAGGAAAGCAAAGGAAGCAGCAGACAAAAAATGGTTTACTGAATGTGAGACAGACATTTTAAAAGCTCTTTAGAATCAGCTTTGGAGTTCGGTAAGTCTGGTAAATATAAAAAATAATATTTTTGTTTCCATCTTCTTATCTATTTTCTCATACTGATAACCAATACATCCAATCTGGCATATATGAACAGCTACTAAAAGCCCTCTGAATTTATAGTACAAAGTAAATGTAAAGGCAAATACAAACAAAACAAAACCAAAATCAAATAAAAAAAAAAACCAAAAAGAAACACTTTTTTTTTTGAAGACAAGAAAAAAATATTATAGTAAGAAATTTCAGCAAGTATAATTTAAAAATTATATATTAAAATTTTATTCTGGATATAGTAGAGTATATAGTCAATCACTATCTTTAGTTAACAATAAAATTTGTGTTCTTATGTTTGTTTTAATCTTACATGTAACAGCTCTGCTCATTCATGTAAAAGTGATCTTTCAAGAAAATACTACGTTGATAAAAGAATTTTAGGCACCACAAAACAAACAGAGATGATTTTCAATTAAACGTTTTGTTTGCTGCTTTCCACGTTCAATAATATTTTTTTTTATAATTTGTTTCTACCCAATCAAACATGAAAATCAATGTCATCCTTCATGTTGTCTATTAGAGGGTTGAGAAAAGCAGTTAAACTTCATTGAGTAATTACACAGAATAAGTCAAGCTTGTACTGTTATCACTGAGGGACATGTTATCTGAAAATAAATTTAAAAATAACTTTATTGAATGCAGTTAAAGAAGAGAAAAAGGTTGTAAATAGATGAAAGACAGAAGGATATAACACAAATAATTATCCCAGGAAATGAAAGTTCCTAACTAGGAACTGTGAAATAAACAGGCACCATAGTGGGATTTAAAAATCCAGTAAAAGACTTAATATTACGTATTCTCGTCTGAATCTAAGTTTGGCCCAAAATGTCAATGCCATCCCAAAGGATGCACCTTAGTTATACACAAAGGAAAAAAAAATACAAAAATATACACATATTGGAGAAAATCAGCCCTGCATGTGTTTCCTATATATTTTGTCTTAACAGTTATGCATAAAAATCAAAGATGTTCAGCACTCTGGGTGAAATATATATACATCAATGTTCAGATTATAACTAGTTGTATCTATATCCTGCCCTGCCCTGATATTTTAATACACAGCTAGGAAAACTGTCACAGCTGTGATAAAATAAGTTTAGGGTAAACCCAGCTTCTTATGGCTGAAATTTTAGAAATACGTGGTTACAATTATTATTTTTTTAATCCATCTAAGAAATATCTTTATAAAATTACCTGAAAGGATTTTTAAAAATAACTTTGCTAAAAGGAATATGCAAAGCTATAGATCAGAAATCTCTTTTTGTCTGAAATACTGGGAGAGGGGCAAACATTTCATAGAACCTGATGAATGAGTGAAAAGAGTAGAATTCTGATTTTAAATGTGAAAGGTATCTACTGACTCTTCAGGTGAAGAGCCAATGATCTGTGGCAAGAGAACTAAACTGCTTTGGGGCAAAATTCTCCTTATCCTTGTTGGTCTTTAAAGTAGAATCACTTTAAGTGTGTAAACTTTGCAAACTGGGTTTCTACTTGTGTCCAAGCATGTAATACAGTTAATGGAAAAGTAGGTCTTGATGCAGTTGCATATAATACTGGCCTCTAGTGCTATCTGAGGTACACCTACGGGTAATTCCAGTTCCTGGTGTGGAAGTCAGGTCTTATTTTATAACTGTTAGGTCCAGATTATGATTACAGTCACCAGACACCTAGGTTTAAGGAACTGGCCCAGTCTTAACATTCTGAAACACTGGCAAAAAATGGTCCCAGTAGAGATTTCTTAATGACCATTTTCTTAATGACCATATATTTTTGTAATATATAACACTTGGATTACGTAGAGGAAACCAAAGCAGAAAATTCTAGCTGTTAAATTTAATATGCTTAATGACTTATTTCATACATCAGCATTAATAAACCAAATGAAGTAGAGCATTGCTAGTAGATTCACTTTTTATTTGTAACAATGACACACTGGTGAAGTTGCTTTCTATGGATTATACGTCTTCAGATGCCTGGGCCAAACCCTGCTAAGACTTTTCTTCTTGGTCTTAGAATGAAACACAAATGTACTGAATAAAGTTCACTAAAATACTACTTCAATATCAATTAGGCTTTTTCGTTTCAGCAATATTTTCAGAATGTAGCAAGTAGCATCATGACTAGGAGAATAAACTAGTTCCTTACATAGTACACAAGGGGAATATAGAAATACTCATACAAAAGGCAAAAGTAATGTTCCATATAACTAAATATTTTTATTCTGACATCTTTTTCTTGTGCCTGTTTAACATATGGATATGATTACAGTCTAATGAAAGATCTAATTAAAACTTTCTGTAACATTTATGAGCTTACACGTTATTAAAAATGTAAAGATGTCAGCTAGATTTTTTAAAATCAGAATATCATAGATGAGAACTTGAAAATAAGGTTTGGCACTCATGCCACCACCAGTGAAGTTATTACCAGTTATGATGACTTGCAGCTTTTAGGAGTTCTGGAGAGAACTGAAATGGAATATAAATGCATATCCACTTAAACCTGGATCACAGTAACATGTGAGGTACAGGGAGAAACAGGAATTCTTTTTCACATTTACAGAGCTAGAGTACCTGGAGGAGTTTCAAGGTAAATGAACAGGTTCGTAGTGAGTTTACACCTATAGAGTTAGGCATCGTTAGGAAGTACCCTAGAAGTCATTCAAAGCTTGTATGTGTAAGTATTTGATATAATATCAAAGTACGGCCTAGCCTTTAGTCTCTCTATGGTAAATCTCCTCCCTGCCCCATACTGTTTTGTATAGTGTTCAGAATTATGTCAAGAAATAAGCTTTTGTTAAGAAATATTAAAGTCTTCGGAATCAAGCATGATAAAAGATGGAGTCTGGGTAATTTGTTTTTGGTGGGAATTAAGTACATATACAGCAGTTTTCACATGGTTATATAATTTTGAAGGTTATTTCTTGCCATTCTTTTAAACATGCTGGTGATATTTGTTATAAAGACTGAATACTTTAAAGAGTATTACAACAAATCAAGGCATTAAAATTTTAAACCTATCTTAGAAAGAAACATTGATCCAACAGGATGCACAGTAGCTCATTCTTTATTCAGACTTTGATCTTGATTTCTCTGTCTCCTCTGTATTTTAGACAAATCAGTTTTAGTGGTTTAGTTTTCTAACTATTTAGCAGTCTGTCTTATTTTGCTTTGACAAGATTATACTCTGAGACAAAAAATAGGCACTAGTTGACTGCTTTTTGAAACACAGGTAAGTTCTAGATAGAAAAGAAAACACTCTTAGGATCTCCAGAATTCTGTTCAGCCTTCTCCATTTTTTTATATGAGATCTTATTTCACTTTGGTTTTACAAAAAGAAATGAAAAATCTAAGTGCTAGACAGCACTGTCAGCTCTTCTAACATTTATATCCTTGTAAACATTTCCCAGTACAAAGGGGGTGTTTGTTTCAACATGTTACTGTCTTGTTTATTTCTTAGCCGTCAAAGAGTATATTTGCTTTACTTTAGTCTCTCAAAAAAACAAAACAAAACAAAAACAACACACAAAAATCAACACACATTGACAGCCAGTTACATCTGAGAGCTAGCAGAGTGCATAAGGGACAAGTTTTTCTTCTTGTCACTTCAGTTTTGCTTTCGCACTGTAATGAAATGACAGCTATACATATACTTTCATGAAAAAGTAACCATGTAAATTCCAGTCCTTTATTCCAATTGGAATGGAGAAGAGGGATGTGATGCGAGAAATTACTGTGTTTTGCAGTTTTGGAGGCTTTTTTTTGGGGGGGGGAACTGGGATGGGGTTGCTGTTGTTTGATTGGTTTATCAGTTTTGTGCAATTTGTTTGTTTGTTTGTTTGTTTGTTTGTTTGTTTGTTTGTTTTTCCCTCCCTAAGGATTCCTTGTCTTCCCTCTGCATTTTGTGAAAAATTCATGTATGGTTTGGGGTATTTTTAACAGTCTGTTGATCATGCAGCTCTACATGCCAGAATACCACAAACTCGCTCAGTCTGGAAACTCAAGCCAATGCACGAATGTTTATACTCAAAGTTTAACAGTACCATTTTCACTACATGGATATTCTAAACAAGGCTGCAGTAATAGCCCATGTGGAAGTTCTCTCAGATTGCTCCCACTGATTATGCCATGTATTTTAATGAGATTTCATAGAATGGTAAAAGACAGCATTAAAGAATTTGGTTATAGGCCTTTGTTGTGTCTTAGTTTCAGGTAACAGAAGCTACATTGAGAACATTACTTTGATTAAAGAATCTATAAATTATGATGATCAGCCTCATGTTTCCAGACTACTAATGAAGTTCAAATTCTACACTGAGTTCCTTCTTGGGCATCACTGTGGTGCTTTATAGTACCTATTACAATAAGCATGTTTGAAAAACCATCTTTGGGTGCTAGCAAAAAAAAATATGTATAAAATATTACAGAAAAAAAAATTATGTCATTTGAAAACTCTCCCTTGTTTTATTAGTGAAATGTTCGAGGACAATGAACTGAGTTAGACCACCTAACGTTATCTTTAAAAAAATACTGCTATTTTATGACAGAAGTAGATACCCAGTTGTTCTAGCTCTAATGGAGAGGAATGATGGGAAACCTTTGTGCACAGTGGAACACTCTTCCCCTTATGAAGGCCCTTGTGGATGAATTCTCAGAACGGGAAAGGGTATGTAATGTGTTTTTAACTCACTGCAGAGTCTAAACAGCTACATTATTATTCTGATGGCTATGTTCCTGTCAGTCAGATTATTGTCCTTGATATGTAAAGAGGAAAGTGTTTAATGATTTTTTCCTACTTTGAATTTTAGTCTCAAGCTGAAGGGAGACTTTTAGATGTGTTTTGCATATTGAGGCAAGCATTTTGGAGCCATGGCAGTCTTTTCAATGTCTAGAATAAAATAAGCATGGACAAATCATTTGTCATAAACTATGCTAAAAAAATAATATTTTTTCAATAACATGTATTTTGTATATAATATGTAATATATAATTTTTTTCTGGAGGATTTCTGTCTTTTTAGCATTTATCTACCCATCTGAAGCTACAGAAGTTACATAAA
The DNA here is from genome assembly GCA_013399365.1 of Pampusana beccarii. Classification (NCBI taxonomy): domain Eukaryota; kingdom Metazoa; phylum Chordata; class Aves; order Columbiformes; family Columbidae; genus Pampusana; species Pampusana beccarii. Next base: position 136,220 of record VWYH01004915.1, on the reverse strand, counting down.
CTCATATGCTTTGAGTTGTGTGTTAGTATTGAGGCAGGCCTTGTTAAGATAAGAGATAATAAAACCTTTATCTTTCATCCTTTACTGCCAGAAAATTTAGTATGATTAGATCAGTATTAATGATACTGAAATCAAAAGAAATTGTTTTTTATGCTAATGTAAATTCCTTGTACCATTTTCAGATCAAACAGTGATCATGAGTGGGAAAGAATGAATGGATGAGTTAGCCACAATTCTAACAATCTTTTAGCTATAAAAAGTAGAAATCCGTTTTTACCTCTAGTTTAGCTTGTGCAGCTGAATAAAGTAAATAGCAAATGTGATCATACATACATCAGATGTTCTTTCTGAATATCATATACCAAGAAATGTGAACAGTTATGTTGATGTCAAAAACCATAGTTTTTACCATGGATACATAGTACCTTGTAATAAAAGGTAGATAAAGTGTAGCAGAGAGCAGTCGAAAAACTTTATAAGCAAGTACATCTCATAAAACCATAGAACGGTTTGAGCTGGAAGGGACCTTGAAGATCATCTAGTTCATAGCCCTTTGCCGTGGGTTAGCTTAGGTTGCTCAAAGCCTGATCCAGCCTGGCCTTGAACACTTCCAGGGATGGAGCACCCACAGATTCTCTGGATAAACTATTCCAGTGTCTTGCCACCCTCACAATGAAGAATTGGCTTTTTTTGGCCACCTGGGCACACTGCTGGCTCATATTTATCAGGCTGTTGACCAACACCCCCAGGTCTTTTTCCTCTGGGCAGCTTTCTAGCCACTCTTCCCTAAGCCTGTAGTGTTGCCTGGGGTTGTTGAGACCCAAGTGCAAGACCCAGCACTTGGCCTTGTTAAACCTTATACAGTCAGCCTCAGCCCATGGATCCAGCCAGCCCAGATACCTCTGTAGAGCCTTCCTACCCTCCAGCAGATCAACACACCCTCCCAAAACTTGGTGTTGTCTACAAGCTTACTGAGGGTGCACTCAATCCCCTCATCCAGATCATTGATCAAGAGATTAAACAGAACTGGCCCCAAGAATGGGCCTTGGGGAACACCACTCGTGACTGGCTGTACTGGATTTGGCTCTGTTCATCGCATCTCTTTGGGCTTGGCTACCCAGTCAGTTCTTTACCCAATGAAGAGTACACTCATCCAAGCCATGAGTTGCCAGCTTCTCCAGGAGAATGCTGTGGGAAACAGTGTCATAGTCTTTACTGAAGTCTAGGTAGACAACATGCACAGTCTTTCTCTCATCCACTAAGAGTCACCTTGTTGTAGAAGTAGATCAGATTAGTCAAACAGGACCTGCCTTTCATAATCCCATGCTGTCTCAGTCTGATCACCTGCTTGTCCAACATGTGACTTCTCTAGGTTGAACAACCCTACATCGCTCAGTGTGTCCTTATAGCAGAAATACTCCAGCCCCCAATAATATTTGCATAGATACGTATATATACCCATATATATACCCGTATTCATTTATATATACCCTCAATTGTTCTGAATGCTTTAAGTCCTATATAGAATTGAAGCTTATTGCAATTTTGAAATTTACTTACAAATTATGGATAATAAGATATAATCTGATGTTTTGCCTTTATAAATTACTGAAATTATTATCAAAGATGTAAAGCTAAAATTTTCATATGTCACGAGTATACGCACCTAGAGAAAACTATTTTTTCTTTCTGCTTCATTTAGCAAAACACTTCCATCTAAAACTAGAAAACAACAACAAATCTAAATTTATATGCAAAAGTAGAGACAAACTGTAAGAAATATAAGGAAACAATGTTTTACATAAAAATATCTCATACTATTCAATACAACTTAATTATTTTTTTAATTCTGATTTTGTTTGATCTGTTGCTTGAAGCACCCCTTTTGTGCCTCATGACTCATTTATCGTCTCTTTAGCAAGCACTATAATACAGGTTTAATAGTGTAAATTACCTTGAAATATTTCGATATACATTTAATAACTTAGTTATTAAGTTATGTTTGTATTATTATTATCTTTTGCATGACTGTCATTTTAAGCAGAAGTATCTATAGTGTTCAAAATTCAAGGTGCTCGGCCATTTGTATTTGTGACATTTGCATATGAAACACACATGGGAGCAAGAAGATTCCTTTAATGACTTTAATAACATCGCAAGATCAAGCAAAGTCTCTTCAAAAGCAGATGTTTATTGTAAAAATACATATACATTTCCACTCAGAAGATCTACTAGTACTCTTTGGCAACACGCCCAGCCTTGTCTGCGTAATTCACTGAAAAATACTTCAGTCTCACTCTGTAAATAAGCAGGTAAGATTAGATTTCACTACTTAAAAAAGACAAAGAAGATATCTTAATATAAACACATCTTTTTAACTGTCATTTGATAAGCATGCACCAAACTGGATCAAAACCCAGCTACTTTTCATTTGCAGTAACAATGAGATGTGAAATCCCACACAAATGGATATGACATGAAGCCTCTTACATTCTTATTAGTACCATTGTCCTCTAACTTACCCTGAGAGCCTAAATTTTAAAGGATAGGATTTTCTCCCAAGACATTTTGAAATACATTAAGTGAAGCACTCAACTCACTGACTATGTCTCTTTAGTCTGTGAAAAGAAAAGAATTCCAGGCCTATCTTTTTGTTGCACTCTGGGCAAGTAATCAAACATGATCTGCTGGGATATCAGCCTTTCAATTTGCTGGTTTGAGAATACATATCATTTTTCAAATAAGAAAAATGATACCATTCAGAAAGTCTCTTCAGTTTTTTAGATAATGTTTTCAAACCCGCACAAACGTTTCTGTTTTCCAAATGCTGAAGAACTGCTTTTGTTTTCTGCCAGTATTACCTCTGATTTGCAAGTCAAAAGAAAAGATGTGAGGGATGTTCTATTAAACTGTGACCTTACCAATTAATATAGAAATTATTTAGTAATGCAGACTTTTACTCCTTTCTTTACTTCCTTTTTGAGAAAGGCTACCCTCAGGCTATGCTTAGGACACATTAAACTTCTCCTCATACAAGGAAAAAGAAGCAGCATACATGAGTTGTTAGACCACTCCTTGCCATTTCTATGAGACGCTATTGTCTCAACCCTTTTCTGACTGCTATTAGGGAATTTCTCAATTTCGGAATTAGTATCTGATGCATGCTAAATTCTTGGGTTGGATTTAGCATATATTAAATCCAGAATTTTACATGAGGAGACAGAGAACCTTCATATACCACTCAAAAATCAATCTGAAAGTCAAGAGAAAATTCCTTGCTAGTCTTAAGATAAATAATCTATCAATTCCATAAAACGTCAAATAAGAAAGAAATAAGCAAAAAAAAGCCAATATTCTGACCTTATCAGCAGGTAGAAGAATAAGTTATTAGTTTAGGGGTGAGAGATAGGCAGATATTAAGCTGTTATACAGGGAGTTTAACTCAATCTCTACGTCATTCCCCATCACTGGTGATTTTCTCTCAGCCTTAAGGCAGAGATCTTTTAGGAGTGTTGGACGTTTCTTTGTGATAAGACAAATTTATCCTTGTTTTCTCACTCGTTTCCTTCTCCATCACATGGATTTTCAGAAATCCAATCTAGATAAGAAAACATCACAGAAGGTTCTAATGTATCTGCAGCCATGTTTTAGCTGATAGCAAATGCAACAGACTCCATCATCTAACTGATTCACCTGTTAAAAAGAATAGATATAGATACTAAACATATATTTTTGAGGTCATCATTCATTCCCTACAAAACAAAACGAAACAAAACAAAAACAAAAACAAAAACAAAAACAAAAACAAAAAAAAATCCAACAAACCAGCAAAAGCAATCAACAAATAAATGAAAGCTGTTAGACTATAGTAACTCTCAGGGCTTGATATGTTCTGCAGCATTGTTTCAATGCTGAAGCATTTCAGAAAAGATAAATTAACACCCTAGTGAGTTACAAATATGTGACTAATCCTGTTTTACACAAATCAAAACTAATTTTTGAAAGCACTTTGACTTGAATGAAAGTTCATGGTAAGATCCCCTGAAACTGGTTTTCCTTCGTGATATGCTAATTTCCAGGATCTGGGGTTTCTGAATACCTTTATAACAAACCTGGAGGTTCCTGACTATTAGTTTTACTCTTCATATGCCCTCCTGGTGTCATGTTTTTGGCTCTACAGGAATTAGTATTCTTTTGTACAGGCAGTTGACATTAGAACTGCCCCAGAAGAGTGTTTCTGAGCCATTAAATATATTGGGGGAAACTTAGCCTCTCTCAGCCACAGACTCTTGACAACTTCTGGTCATGTATTCATAAAGGGAAGACACTAACATCTTATAATCTCTATGAAATAATTATTACTTGGTATAATCTCCAGTAAGGCAAAAAATGGCCAGCAATATTTATTGAAAGCCTATGAAAATAACCTTGATATTTTTTCTTCAAAAGTGTTTTTTTTTATATTGCTGTCTTCGCAGGCTGCCATTTAACTTTGTTATTTAGTCATCATACAGATAATATGTTATCTCAGAGATTTCACTGTTGTTCTCCCTAGTTTTCTGTTGTCCTGAATCAAACTAGTTTCAGACAAACACCTAATTTGTTCTTTGAGGGGGAAAAAAAAAAAAAAGTATTTCAGGTTATTGAATTTCTGTATTTTGAATTTCTGTATTTTAGGTTAGATTGTTTCAGGAATTTAGAAATTAATTTTATCTTTCAGTCAGCAAAGCACAATCATATGCAGAACTTGGGCAAATACTTAGAAGGGTATTGAACATACTTAATTATGTTTTTGACCTTAACTCAGATTGCATAAGTCACTGAAACCACTTCCAATGGAAGAGATGGATTACATTAACAGTCTTATTCTTGATAATGCATTATTCTTAAATCTTGTCAAAATATACTAAAAGCAATAAAAATACTGTTTTCATTTCCACCTGATGACAGGTGAGCAAAAAGCTTGATAACTATAATTAAGAAGATACATTAAAGAATGAGAATTACGCATTCCTTTTTCTAGGGTAACTTACAATGCACTTCTGATTCTCTGATCAAGGATAATTCATCTTGCTCTATGTCATAATTCTCATCAGCAAAATAGAAAACAGAATACTATATTCAGCATTATGTGTTGGTTTTATACAACCATGACAAAAAAAGTCTAGAATGTAAGAGTTACCTTAGAAGCTGAGTGATCTCATGTTTAGCTTGGAGAATCATATTTTTCTCCCCCGATTTTTTCTTGCAGCAACTTGGTCTGATCATCTCAACAGCTCATCTTCAACGAAAAATAAAGACAGCAAAATGACAAAAGTCAAAGCTTTCAGGAAATGGATTGAAGTATACTCAGTAAGGCAAGAAACTCAAAACAAAACTATTTTGTTAAAGATGGAAGACTTTTTTGAAAGCAGAATTTGAAAAAGAAAGGGGCCATAAATGCTAGTTTCAAGATCTTTAGTGTTAATGTGTGGAAAAAAAAAAAAACCAACAACGAAAAAACACACACTACTGCGCTTTTCCTTTCCAAGCAATTCTGTATTTCAAGTTCGAAGTTTCTGGATGGTAGCAAACTTCAATGAGAAGTAGAATTTATGGTGCTTGACGCAGACCTAGTTCTCAGCATCCAGACTTGTAAAGTACACCATGGTGCCATTTCTGCATATGTGCCAAGATTTTCTTTCACTGGCAACCTTAAATTAGAAGAAAAGTGAGAAGAAAAATGAGGAAAGCCTTAGGTGATGTCCTGCAGGCAGAGCACAACCCAGCTATACACCTGTGCTCCAGAACTGGTTGTGCCCCTTTCACAGCTAAGAAATAGCTGTTGCCATTCAGGGAATTTTCTACCTCAATTTTTGAATTATGATGATTCTGGCCATGTGTACTATGCAAAATTTAATTGCCTTAGATTTCTTTTTCTAGTTATAAAGATTAATCATCTAATAAGCCTAAGAATATCTAGAGTAAGATGGTTTCAAACAAAGATGCTTGGAGTTCAGGAGTAAGGAGTGTAAAACTCTATTCTGGCTCTCATGTTTGTACATAAGTAACAATAGTTCTTCCACATCTCATCAAAATTTTCTTTTTTTTTCTTTTTTTTTTTAATGATTAGAATATTATATCTAAAATAATGAAAAGGTTTTAATTATTACCCTCCCTTATGTGTAAAAAAAGGAACCAGGAAGTTAACGCTCTCCTCATTCTCTTCACATGCACATGCAAAACCATGGCAAAACGCACGAAAATGAAAAATACTGTGAAAAAATGTATTTTTGACTAATATTTTACTAAATTATTTTCCTCTCTGCTTTACTGGATCTTTAATATTTATATTCAACTATTGTAATAACATTTTTTATTCATAGGTTGAAATTTTTCTATTCAGTATCCTGAACCTTACATAACTTTTATAAAGTTTTGCAATGAGGAATTAATAGTCTCAATTTTGATTTATGATTCCCTTTGTTTTCTTGATGTTAACAGAACAATGTGCCTAGAATAAATGTGACTCATGTTTGACTGACCAAAAGGGGACTCATGTTTGGGAATCTAAGCCCGTCCCTGAGAGACTGATGTAAACAGTAAGCTGTAGCACTATTGTCTCTCTCTACATATAAACAATGAGACAGAAGTGCTGTTCACAATGCCTTGGCTTCTGTTGCCTAAAATCTGAACAAAGAGGAACACAGTCCTCCCTTCCAGATCATGCATCAACTACATTTTGTTTGTTTTCCTGCAAAAATTGAGCAGTTGGGCACAAAGTTGAGATGTGGCCTGGACCTGTGAAATGTTTCCAGACCATGCCCCTCCTGCTGGCCTCCAGTACTTTCTTTGTCCTAATGGTGTAGGCAGTAGCTGTTTCTTACTTATACCAGATACAGCAGCTTTAAAGGAGATAGTAATTGTATAACAGTAGTTTAGAACAGTCACCAGTTTTATGGATGTTTTGAGTTTAAGTCTCCAGCCAAAATCAACTTGAACTGGAATCAGAAAACTTATATTTTACACTATTTAGACAGTGGTTTTCTCTTTAACATTTTCCTACCTATTTCCCTTATTCTTCAGAAATATTGCATTTTGTTCTGAAGAAGAGTGACCCCAATTTTCAAAATTTTGAAATTCTTGATTAAACACAATTTATTTTTACAGCCAATTTTGATACTGGAACTGGTTAATGCAGATGAAAGCTACATTTTAAACACACTTTTTAAAAATTTGAAAGCTACACAATAAACACATTTTTATTTCTATTTTTTTCAAAATATGGGTTTATATTTTTATTATTCAGTAAATACTGTGGTGAGTAAATTTTGTTTTATACAAAATTCATCTGCTGTGTTTGAAGTAGCTTAATTTAATCTTGATAATGGAGTTCTAACCAGTTTTCAAAAGTTTTCATCTACATTATTTAAAATAGTTGGCTTAGATTGCAGGCAGCTGCACCATGGGAAACAGTTATTAGCCTTTCACTAGACACTCACAGAGAGGTAACTTTAGTCTTGTACTATGACTATGATTTCCCCTGAGGTGCACCATGACAAATGCTGTCGGGTTATATTTCACAGAAAAATAAGTATCAATGGCAAGAGAGAAATACTGAGCATTCTTCTGTGTCCTCTTGGTTCCTCTACTTCTTTAGCCACCATAATGTCATAGCTTCTACTTGCTAGTGTTTAAAGTATGTTGTCAAGACAACAGATTGGAACAGTATTTCATTAGAGAATATAAATTAATTTAACTACTTTTTTACTTTAAGTGATTATATTTTTTTATTGCCTCACTTTACTTGATTTAATATTTGGATTTCATAAGTTCATTTCATTGGTTGGACAAACCCTACTTCTAAGATCTACCCTGTGTGGAACCCTGTGTGCTCCTTTAAGTTTCTAAAACACAGTTAAAAAAAAATAAAATAATCAAATAATGACATTGATATTCTTGCAGAAAAACAAATTTAGTTAGTTTAATTGTGGAAGATAAGGAAAGAGTCTACAAGGTTTAAATAATAACCATCTTTAGAAGGGAACTCTTATAACTGTAAGCACACAAAATAAAGTTTATGTGCAAGCCAGGTACTAAGGTTTTTTATATTCTGTCTGTGCTGATAACATAGACTTTCCAAGCGGAAGAAAACATTCCCATGTTTAACACTTCCTACGTGAGTAGTGTTTATAACAACTCAGCTAGAAAGACATCACAGGAGAGGGAATGAAAAACACCTAGTAAGTTATGTAAAAACCGCATAATAGGAGGTATACTTGCCATCAATTAACATAGTCACCATTTAAGGCTGGTCCAGCAATCAAATGGATGACAGATTCTCTCTGTTAACCCTTGCCTTCCCCAAAAGGGAACAGAAAAGGAGAAAAGGGAGAGAGAATTATGGGTTTGAAAATTAAAACAGCTTTAATAAAACAATAATAATGACAAATAGTAGAATAGTATGAATACTATTACTTATTACTACTAATAGAAATAATCATAGAATCATTTCAGCTGGAAGAAACCCTCAGGTTCATCAAGTTCAACCGTAGCCTAACTCTAGCACTAAATCATGTCCCTAAGAACTTCGTGTAAACACCTTTTAAACACTTCCAAGTATGGTGACGCCACGACTTCTCTGGGCAGCCTGTTCCAATGCCTGACAACACTTTCCGTGAAGAATTTTTTCCTAATATCCAATCTAAACCTCCCCTGGCACAACTTGAGGCCATTTCCTATTGTGCTGTCGCTCCTCCACTACTCAGGAGAAGAGACCAGCACCCTTCATGCTACAACCTCCTTTCAGGTAGTTGGAGACAGCAATAAGGTCTCCCCTCGGCCTCCTTTTCTCCAGGCTGAACAGCCCCAGTTCTCTCAACCTCTATTCATAAGACTTCTGCTCCAGGCACCTCACCAGCTTTGCCACCCTCCTCTGCACTCTCTAATACTTCAGTGCCTTTCTTATGATGACGGGCCCAAAACTGAACGCAATAATCAAGGTGGGGCCTCACCAGCACCAAGTACACTTGCACAATCACTTCTCCAGTGCTGCTGGCCATGCTATTCCTGATACAAGCCAGAATGCTGTTGGTCTTTTTGGCCACCTGGGCACACTGCTGGCTCATATTCAGCTGGCTGTCTATCAACACCCCCAGGTCTTTTTCCTCTGGTCAGCTTTCCAGTCACTCTTCCCTAAGCCTGTAGTATTGCATGGGGTTGTTGTGACCCATGTGCAAGACCCGGTACTTGGCCTTGTTAAACCTCATATGATTGGCCTCAGCCCAAGGATCCAGCCAGTCCAGATCCCTCTGTATGGCCTTCCTACCCTCCAGCAGATCAACACTCCCACCCAATTCGGTGCTGTCTGCAGATTTACTAAGGGTGCACTCAATCCCCTCATCCAGATCACTGATAGAGAGATTAAACAGAACTGGCCCCAGTACTCAGCCCTGACGAACACCACTTGTGACCGGCCGCCAAATGGATTTGTCTCCGTTCACCACAAATCTTTGAGACTGGCCCTGCAGTCAGTTCTTTGTCCACTGAAGAGTACACCTACGCAGGCCATGACCTGCCATGACATTATATATAATGAAATATATCTGCCATGAAATTACCTATAATGAAATATATACAAAACCAACACTGAACTCCCCCAGTTATGATCACAGAATTGCATGCCACAATGGCTCACACTCCTGATGTTGTAGGGCACGTGCTGGGAAGTGCCAGACTGGACTGAGCAGCAGATGGGAACCAGAATCAAGAGCGCACAGATTGGGATTGGAGACAGGAAAATGGGCAGAGTCCTTCATGGAGGACAGCCATAAAAGAAGAGAGCGTGAGGCCTGTAATCCCTCAGTTTTTAACTGACTATGGTGTGTATGGACAATTTTGGGTCATCTGTCTTCTTCCCACAGGTGTGACTCTTCTACAACATTTCACTTGTGGAACAAAACGGATTCAGCAGTGACCTTGGTTTCTATAGGGATAAGTATAAGCATAGGCCTTTCTGCATACCATTCCTACTGTTACCTTGGTAACAACAGTAAAAATCATGCGTTATCAACTCTAGGAGCAGACAGTGTTTTGAAGAATGCAGTCGTCTTCAGAAATTGCAGTTACTTAGAAGAAACTTCACTGAAAGGAAAAGAAATACTAAAAAGAGAATCGGGTCTGTTTTAGCCAAAACCATGACAAACATTAAAGTTTAGCTTAAGGAAAAGAGCCATTCATTACAAGTGCTGTTTGTAGCAGAAAGAGATATTAATATGATTTGTGATATAGTTTATCCGCAATATATCTAGAGAATGTCATTTTCTTCCCTAATTATCACCCATGAAATGCTATTGTTTTCAGTTTCTTTGAATATGTATTCAATTACAGTTCAACATCTTAAATAAATTTCTAAATTATATTTGTTTAGCATTTTACTTTGCAAGAAATACAGAAGCATATGCCAATTTTGTGTAGCATGACACAGGACTAGAGAGGTCTGAGGTAAAGAAATAAAAAGTGAACATGTGTACACAGTACACACAGAACAGTACAGAATTGTAGTCTACACATATTGCTCACTAACTTGTCAATTTTGGTAAATACAAACGAAATGCTAGATCTCTTTTTATTTTTTTCCTTCACCATTCCATTAAAAGTTATCGTAACATAAAGCCATCGATTTCAAGGCAATTCTGTTTTTGTTTTACTTGATATCCATCTTGAATTTAATTGGAAAATTATGCTTAAAGTCAATATGAAGTTGAGTTGCAGACCAGAATTGCTGGATCTGGTCCTAAGCAGACACTGATTCGCAGCTGAAGCTCCTTTCTACAGTACATGAAAAGACAGGGATGTATTTAAAAGTGTGAACTAAACCACAAACAAGAAATTCTTTGTTATGCTTCAGGGGACAGCCTAGTTTGTGGGTAAAAAAAAATATGAGACAGTAGTCTCCTGACACTAGGATAGTATCTTTGCCTCGGGATTTTTGCAAATACGTATTTATTATGTATTCATAACAATGAAGAAAGTGCAATGATTTTTGTGTGTTTCTGATTTATAGACATGCATGTTCTGATTACGTATTCTTGTTACAATGTAAGTAATACCAACTAGTAATCACCGACTTTTTCTTTTAGAGCATCACCCCCAAGGCTTTCAAGATAAGATGACACATGCACAGAGAGTTTTAATCTCAGAACTTGATGAATCTTTTCATTCAGAGGAGATGGAGACATGCTAAAACAATACGAAACAGTGAAGGTCCCAGGACAGCATAAGAGAGTAAATAAGTGAAAATGTGAGAAAATGTCAAGAAATAGTTTAATTATTTTTTTCAGGTTTGAATATGTTGTCTTTACCTCCACTTGCCTCTTCATTTCAGCAAATGTTCAGGTAAATTATCAGTTTTGAATGCAGTGTTGACATAGTTGTTATAAGAAGCTTGGTAGAGAACGGCTTATTAAGTCACATAGCTGAATAAAACAATGAATTAGGCAAAGTGTAAACTGTAATAAGATCTTGCGGAGAGGAAATACTAGCAAACTATTCAAGGTAGTGTATTCAGTTTGTTGTCTGGGCAAGGACATTAAGTCTTTAATGAAGTTGCCTGAAATAAGGTTTTCTGATCTCTTCCCAGTTTAACTCAGGTCATGTTCCTTATCTTCATAGCAACATAGGATATTGTGGTACGATTGTAGCAACATTGTGAGTAGGTTTATTCATAATGCTGTTGGGTTTTGATTCCCTCTTCTTCCTGCCCTCCCTCCCTCCTTTCCTCCAATGATTTCCTGTACACATGAGAACTGTGGCACAAGAATGCATTTTAACGAAAACTGGAAAACCTGAATGAATAAAGCCTGAAAGAATCTGAGGTCTCTCTCTAGGAGGTAGGAAGCTGACATTTTCCTCTTTTTTATATGTGTTATTACTAATGTACATCTGGAAAAAAATGCTGTTCTTGCTCCCTTGATCATTATATGTCACGTGTGCCTTATTCTTTTTACTTTGTCGATTTGTGTTTTCAAGATGCAAGTGTTACAGATTCAGTGTATTTTCTTTCTGAGATTGTAAATAATGAAGAACTTGTGATTTAGCCAGGTTGGTCTCTTACTTATCAGAACTCGATGGTTATATTTTGACATTCAAGCCTTTCCTCCCTTTCTTTCTTACTTTACTTACTGCAAAAGCATGATGATATAAAACTAGGAAAAAGTTCAGGACACTTTTGTGGTTGTTCGAAATTTTTTGAGAAGAGTTACTTCCTTTTTTTTTTTTCCAGATTAACACAAACAAAATAACTTCCTTCACTCTGTAGAACATTGCTAATTCCACATTGAATCATCTCCATGAAGAAAATTTAAACAGAGGCATACATTTCCAGTTCAGACTTTCTTATAACCTTCCTGATTTTTCTAATTCAAACAACCTGCAACTCACTCTCATGCAGTTCCTCCATACTGAATTGTTTGAAATAGAGAAAAGTCTCAACCTTAAGGCTCTGTTGGTTTGTTAGCTTGCTTGAGTTTTCCGTTGTTGGTTTGTGTTTTTTTTGCCCCTGTAATTCTCATGCCAAACCTTGTTCATTATGAATATGAAAACTTTTTGCATAGTATCAATTCAAGTTACTTAATAGGGCTAATATTATATACATTACTCTCTAAAAAGTACCACAAAATTGGAATTTTCCTTTGTTGCCTCATGTGATTTTGCTATTTTGTATTTCTACTCTCTCTGGAACCTCACCATCATACTCATTTTCAAGGGTTAAGAAGATCCTAAGTTGCTTATTTAGAAAGTAGAACAGCCATCACTTTCTTTCTTGTATGGCATCAACCAAGGATGTCAGAAAATTCCCTAGGGTAATTCCCTGGTCGCACAAATCCAACAAGCAAAAGCAAGTTGTTGTCTTGAATAAAATTGCAGGTCATTCTACAGTGGGTGCTGTTGAAGCTGGATCAAATTGCAGGAAAAAATTCAACATCGTTTGTAGAAGAAAGACTAGAGAAAAGAGAAGATGCTGTAGATCCACAGCTACGGTGGCTCCCCAGAGGTAACTTCTGTGCTCCGCTCCTTGGAAGTTCAGTATAAGAAACCTTCACAGTCCCTGGAGCAATGACTAGAATCTAGATCTACAGCGAGTGTTGCTTATTGGAATACAGAATTATATTGCTTCTTGGTCTACCAATTTTTAAAAATTATTATTTTATATTAAGGAATAGAAGTGGCATTCAATAGGAGAAGTATTCAGTGTTTTTGCCTCAACTCTAAAAAATAATGCAAGCTTAAGCTCTATCAAGGTCATAAAATAACTGAATATAGGGTTCCCTCTTTTCATATTTATTATATACTGTGATACACAGCACATAATCATATAGTATAATAGATATAAGAATATAGTATAATATATATGTGTATATATAAGTATATATAGTATAATAGATACAGGAAGACATCACTCTTTCAGTAATTTCTGAGTCTTTTTCCCAGATTCCATTTAATGAAGCAAAATAAACTTAGGAAAATATTACATTAGATTACAGCAACAGTCAAGTACGTTAAAGTATAGTTCTGGTGGTACAAACAACTATTCATATATTTTAAAACTAGAGTTTGCTTAGGAAAATATATTTAATAAATTGGCATGAGATTGCTTTAAAAGTTGTAAACTTGACACTAATCTCAAAGATTAGAAATGCTATTTCCTTCAGGGGATTCAGAACTGAATTAGATGTTGTTGTAGATCTATGTGCTCATTTAAATCAAATGTAGCATAAGAGTGAGGGTAGAAGAGCAACAAGGGAATATTGCAAGAGAATTTGGAAACTTCTGATGCAAATGAAAACAGACTGCTCAAAGTGACTCATTAAAAGTTCTTGGTAGAGGCATCCCATGAGGCATGCCATGAGGCATGAGCTTGCGATCACAATTCTGTTGGTTATCAAGATATACAGTCTTATATTTGGCTTAAGATATACCACTGACAGCTCTTTTTTTAAAGCATTTTCATTTGTCTTTGTTAATACTTTTGATAAGTGAACAATTTCTACAATAATATTTTTAGAATTTCTTCTTACTTTGTCTTCTTTGACAAAGCCTGAAGCTACACACATAAATGATCAAAGATGTGGTCCTAGATTAAATCACATTTAGTTTGTTCATCCTCGAGACCTTCTAAAATAAAAAAAATCCATCAATCAAAACACTACATTCCCCTTTTTTTCTTTAATCCAGACTGTTCATTCTTGTCCGTCTTTTACAATCCAAAGTAATATAACACACATAGTTAATAATTATATTTGATTTTATAAGGGGAAAAAAAAGTATGAAGTATTTGGTTATATGCAATAGTTAACTTTTGTTAAAGCTTTCCAGTGTAGTTAATATAAAAATTACAGTTTCTTTTGAAAATGGAATAATGACAACATAACATCTTGAATGAATCAAGAATAGGTCACGTAAAAAAAGTGTGATGTATATATATATCTGAAAAGTTGGTCTATCTATCTTTCTCAATGTAGTCATCTGTTGGCTTTGTTTTAATTAGGTATATCCTGAATTCTGAAAGACAGATTCTACTGTTTATACTACATTTAAGTTGTAATGATTTTCACGCAAATATGGTCCTGACTCAAATGAGAGTGCCATCCAATACATACATAGATTGCCCATGACTATAGGTAGTCAAAAAGTCTGATTGTAGCTGTAGGGTACAATTCAACCTGCGGTAATAATATACACACAACGATTGATCCTGTCAGGCTTGGAATTTGCTACAGTTAACATGTTGTGTCTAATATGAAAAGATCTCACTTTTTCCATATCCTCTTCAAAGACATATTGACTGTACATTTCAAGGTTCTGCACTTTGAGACTGAATAATCATACAAGATGAAGACCATGATTTACGGCAATTGAAGTGAGAACCCAGCTTCCATGTAAAAGGAAAAAAAACCAACAACAATAACAAAAAAAAACCAACAAGCAAACAAACAAACAAAAGTGAAATCCATATAAGGTGCTCGGTTTTCTACATTACAAATCAAATCCTTTGGTATGGACTACATACAATTCAACCGTACATAGAGTTTCTTGGTGTCACAGAATTTATGCTTGATGCATCACATCTGGAAAAATAATGATTTTATCTTGCAGACATAAAACCAGGCTTTGCTATTCACTTTAACATTGAGTAGCACCTTATTTATTTTACAGATTTCAAAGCTCTGAATAATTACTTTTCAAACCATACTCAGTCTTCACAATAATGATAGTCAACTATTGTTTTCTTTATATTCATCAAGGTTAACACACTTGCAAGGGTCAATTCTATAGTAAGAGGAAATGAGTCCTGTCTCAAATGTGCCTACTTTTATCCTTTGAGACTGTATCAAAACAGATATTTTTTATAAGTTGTATACAAAGAATCCAGAGAAGTACAGTATTTTTACATAAGAATCTCATCCTGGTTGTCATGCATTTCTAAAAAAGTGAGCTAAGAAGTTGTTATTTATTTAAATCCATAAACGGAGAAATGGAATTAAATCGATTGAAATTATCACTAGTTTACCGTCAGAATAAAATAATTATTCCAGTGGCATTTCACAAAGGGTTCATTACATATTATATTCCTACACAATAAAGAATAATTTAAAAGTGCTATATAATATGTAATTTGTACAGTATCTAGACAAAATCGAGAAATTAC
The DNA here is from genome assembly GCA_013399365.1 of Pampusana beccarii. Lineage (NCBI taxonomy): Eukaryota > Metazoa > Chordata > Aves > Columbiformes > Columbidae > Pampusana > Pampusana beccarii. The sequence continues at coordinate 120,532 of VWYH01004915.1, read as the reverse complement.
AGAAAATGTAAATAAATATATTTTAATAAAGTATATTATTGAAAAATGCTAATTCAGAAATAGGAATTGGAGATTATCTGGAGACAAAACAGCTAGAAAGAATTGAGTCTAGGGACTACAGTGCATCAAACGCTGTAATGAGCCAACATCCTATTGTCGAATGAAGTCAAATATGATACCAGTGATTATAAATTGAGCTATTTTCTGTGAGATATATGATTTACATAATCATTCTATTCTACATAGAACTGACAAGACCTTGGAAAGTTTTATTTTGGGAAACTATGTTCCAGAAATATGTGGGCCAATAAAAAGATTGTGTATATCAGTATTGTGTATGTGTGTATTGCATATATATGTATTAGGTACAGATAGAAATATTTTGGGAATGGGGGGCATGGTGAGATGTGGGGGAGGCCTCTATGAGAAAAAATCATGGGCTGCCCCATGCCAAATGCAGCCATTTCCAGCTGTCTCCAAAAGGGGCACACCACAGGACACAGCTGAGCCCATAAGCAAAGCTGGCGACAGACCATGGAAAAGATATTTAAGAAAGGGCAAAAAGCTGCAGAGGCAGTGAGGAGTCAGGAAAAGTGAGAAATGACCTTGCAGACACCGAGGTGAGAGAAAAACGAGGGGAAAGAGGTGCTCCAGTTGCTAGAGCAGGTGTTTCCCTGCAGCCCATGGAGAGGACCACAAGCCAGAACAGTTGTGTATTTGCTTCCGCTCCCCCTCAAAAATATGGAAATTGGGGTTATTCCATGTAAAAAGAGAATAGTAGAGAGATTTGTGGAGAGAGAACAGTAGACCTTCAAATGTGTGTATAATGGCTGTGATAAGGTAAGCATATGATAAGGTAGATGCTGTAAAATATATTCTATACAAAATGCTTTCATTTTTAACTTAAAGATGTACTTATCCTTAGAACCTTGTATTTCTGCTTCACTATATGAAATATTCTACAAACAATGGAAAATGTTTGCATCTCAAAACTTAGTTTAATATTAAAGACATCTAAATTGTCCCATGTAACTACACACTGGATGATTTTCCTTCTCTGTACTAGCGATGTGACTTAATTGATGGTTATCAGCAGAGAGAGTTAATGTGAGACATCATTGTGTATTTCTGGCTATTGTTTAAAGACTAATTCACCAGAGACATACTTGTAATAAACTTGCTTTCAAAGTGTAATCTAAGCAATTTCCTAAAGTTCACATAAACCGTAGTCTCAAAGTACGTCATCTCATCACTGGGAAGGGTGATCAACGAGAAAGCAAGACAATAATTAAAATTATGCCCAGAATAAAGTAACAGTAATATTCAGTCAAAATAATTTACTCAAGTTAAATTTTTCTCTGACTTCCTTAATTATAACAATGCATTGGTATGTAGTATTAATTTAACAGGAAAATGCCTTTAACTTGACCTTTAGCTCTAACTGCATAAACATTAACTGGTTTTGGCTAACGTTGTCAGCAGCTTGAAGGAGGTGATCCTTCCCCCTCTGCAGATCTTGTGAGACCACATCTGGGCTGCTGTGTCCAGGTCAGCCTGGATAGTCATGGCCAAACTTCCATGAAGTAAAAATTATATTTTATCTCATGCACATATTAAGGTCTGAGCCAAAAACTGAGCCACAAGATCTTTCTAAGAAATCAGTTTCAAATTCAGGTGCCTAAATTTAGCTGTCTGCAGCAACTGAAGACCAAGTAGGAATACATAGGCCAAATTAAATGGTACTAGATGCTAATTTATAAGTAGATATGGAGATGCTAGTGTTGCCCGAAAAAACTATTTGACTTATCAAATGTGCACATGTATTTTAGGATGAGCTGAAGAGCTCTCTCGATTTCATTGATTTTACTGACTATGATATATATGAAGACATCTAACTCATAGGCAGATATTGTAGACAACCTGAATGTCTTAATCTGGAGCTGAATTCCTCCCTGAATATTGCTGACTGCTTACACTGGATAGCATAAATACAAAACATGACATAGTTTAAGCCATGATTGTTTGCATATACCAACGGTTTACAACAACAAATTAAGAAGCACAACACCCTAAAATGCACATAAAATACTACAGTTGTTAAAGCTTCACCTACACTTAAAGTAATATATCTTGCTTATCTAAAATCTCTATGTATTACCAAAAGAACTATCAACTAACTCTTCTTTCCACTGAGAAAACAGTTAAAGATGTTTTGGAAGACATATCCTTCACAACATTTAAAAATGCCTCAAAACATGAAAACATAAAAACGCATGGATAGTGAACTTGTATTTGAATTGGCTATTATTTCTTGGTTATTTGCAAGTCATAAAAGAAACTGTAGAAGTGATACTTGAAAATGGTTTTAAAAGAGCATAACAATACAATTGGTTTGAACTTATACAAGGTACCATCATTTGCATATGATAATATGAACGTAAATTTGGAAGATGCTCAGATGAAGTTTACAAATTAATGTGATGATAACCAATATGTTTTCCAGTAATTTTCCACTTCACATACTACCTATTATCTGCAAAATGCTTTTTAGATAAATCTCTTTTGAAACTTTCCACAAAACAATTCACGTTCAGTACTACATTTCTTACACAGAAACATGTAAATCAACTGAGGCACATCTTTACAAGATAGAAATCTCTGTAGCCTTGGAAGTGTTTTCTACATATTAGCAGTTCTTTCTCTATATTAGGTAAATTTCTCTTCTCTGATTCCTGCGTGTTTTAAGAAAAACAAAGACAGTGTGTTCTAGAGACTTTTGATCACTGGCTATTGCTTCCACTTTTTCCTGAGTAACTAAATTTTTTTATTCTGTTTTAAGATTAGAAAACTCATCTTCAATGTGTCAGAGATAGAACACATTAATTAAAAGCTGCTTGAAAAAGTTTAGGGATATTTTTATTGTAATTTGTTTAAAGGTAGACTTTGGGAAAAAGGAAAAAAAAAGTGATATTTTTTTCTATACATTATTTCTTAGATAACTGATTTCAGTTTATGGTTTCAGATAATAAAATTAATCCCAAACAGCAACATTTTCTAAAAAAGTATAAAAATAGTTTAAAATTGATTGGAAGCAAATGGTAGAACATTTTGCAATTTTCTATGAAGATAGAAAAGTAGAAATTTGTGTCAACATGTCCTACTGAAAACATTCAAGTATTCTGATTTCACTCTAATTACATGTCAAGACAGAGCAATATCATCGAAATAAACCTTTAACCGTTTTATCCATTTCAATTTTAGTAAGTAAAATTTAAGTATAGAATTTAACTATATAGTCTTGCTTGTTTTGTAGTGAAAGTAGAGATTAAACAGCAAGTGAGCATGCATCTATAACAAGCATGATGGATAGCAATTTTATTAAGTTCTACTCAAACATATCATTACTAGTGATGAACATGGTAAAGAAATTATAATTCTACTAATTATATTTAACTCACTGAATGTGCACTGAGCTCCTTCGAGGCATAAACCAGGAATAAATAATCCCATTACTAACTGCTGTTTTCATGTGTGTCTTGGCCTCCATAGTTGGAAAAGCTTGGGTTTGCTCTTCTTTTATTGATGTGGCTTTCTAGTCATTGTGCACATGCACACTCCCCCACACACATACTAATCCACTGTTCATTAATCACTTGAGATTGAGATGAAAAATATGTCAGCTAAGCAGAGTGTAAAGACTAAAAAATTTAGAATTACCTATTTAACTTAAACCTTTATAACCTGATGACTGTGTGAGATCTTCTAGTCATGTAATGTTCTGACAGATAAAAGTTATATAATTCCTGTCATTTTGCCCATTTTTATGATGTTTAAAGTCAGAAACATGAAAGGTATGCAATCTGTTTACTACAGCATGGAAGATTTTAGCTCCATGTCTTAGGATCACAAATTTAGTAAACAGGATACTTGTGGATTTCAAAAGATTTATTAAAAAAATCAACTGTGCTAGCCTCTAAAAGTCTGCACAAAGAATTCTAATATTTATTCCCCAGGTTTCTATTTCAGATTGCTTAATCAAAACACATACTCAGACTTTCATCTTTTGAAGTTATCTTTGCTTCAAGAATCTGAGGCTTTCCTTTTAACTTTTGAAAGGTTATAAAAGACTTACATAAAGAACTTCTTCTGCTTAATTTGGTTAACCAGACAGCATAATGCATGCTCTCAAGTATTTTGGTATGTAGGAAAGGCTGCATTTTCATAAAATGGGCTTCTGCTTTTACAACCGTTCCTCGAGCACAGAATATATTGTAGTAATACAGTTGTAACAAGGATGATCTAAGGATAAAATAACATATTTAACAGAACACATACTGTGTATTTTTGGTCAGATTAAAACCAAACCAAACCAAACCACAAAACACAAAACAAAAAAACCAAAACACACAAGTATTTAAACAAACAAGCATTTAACCATCTATACATAAAGGAAATGAAAGCTTCTCTCAGGTTAAGGTATTTTTATAGAACAAATGAAATTAATGCAAAGTATAGGCTGAAGTTTTGTGCTTCAATATTGTAGCACAATCTAAGACCTTTAATTCTAGAGATTCAATAAAGCAGATTACTCATAAATCTTTTAAAAAAACCAAAACCACCCCTTTAGGAAATAGGAAACAAACACTGCAAGCTAGTAATCTTAAAACACTGTTTATAAGAAATACAAAGGTATTACAAGAGTTAAACTGGATGCCCACCATACACATACATTGTGCATAAGCAGAAACACCATGACGATTTGATATCTTATTAGATATCTTTAAGTTATGTAAATCAGGTGTTTGCTAGAATGTAGATATCTTCATTGTTCTTTACAATCATTATATTGCAATGTGCATAGCTCCTTTTATTACCTGAAATATAAAAATAAATCATTACTTTTTATACATTTAATGGAAAACCATTTTCAAGGTTACTAGGTTCTTCTAAAAACGTTTTGAAAAACAGTATGGAAAGCTTAATTACAAGAAATCACATCAGTGTTTTAGGGGTGAAAACAGAATACTTTCACTGGCAGCTATGAAAACTCTGGCACACTTTCAGTTATCGACCTACAAAACTGTACTATACACTGCCATGTTTCTTTGCTTCCTGGGATGCAATAAATGTTAGCGCGGACATCAGATAAAATGTAGAGGTATTACTTTAACCTAGCTGGTAAAAACAACGCTATCAATTTGAGCCTATCTTCCCGTATAGCACTTATGTATAATTTAAAACTATCACTTCCTCTGTGAGAAAATAAGTTTCCTCTGTGTTGATAGTACTGCCAATTAACAAACTGAGTTTATGCTCTGAGGCTTTTGGCCTGCAGCACTGTTACTTGAGCTATCCAATAGTTTGGAAAAAAAAATCTCTCTTCTGTAGGTCTTTATATAGACACCTTTTTTCTTTTTCACCTTCACATACAAGTTGTGCTAACTTGATTTTTAATGGGAGTCATGATCTAAATATTAAAACTAATCTCTTCAAAGAACTGCATATTTTTAGTCTGTTTTGGGTTTTTCCACCTCCTCCATGAGGAGATTTCTCCAGAGGTTTTCAAGAAAATTCTGAAACTCCAGTAACCATATAAACTTTTCTACAAACTTATGGACATCCACTTAAAACATAGCCAAGGATTTTCTCTGTTTCCTTGGTTTTGCCATCCCTATTCTTACCATAAGTTGAGAAACATTTTTCTGATTTTGTACTAATGTTTATTAATGAGGAGATTATATTTGATTTTACCATTCTTCAGTTTAAAATAAAAGTTTTATTTCAGTTAAAAATGAAGGTTTCCTTCTTCTGTAAGGTGCTACAAATAATATCAATAGCTCAGTCCCAGTCTTGGAAAGCTAAGAAAATAATATTTTGGATACTGCCCCAAATGCATGACACCATATCTGTCCTATTTCTATTCTTATCACACTCTTCAAGGTCAAATACTAGCCCGTAATGAAGGCGGTTCTTGACCTTGTACAGTTAATCTACAGATCAGAACTTCCAAAAAAATTTTGTAAGACAATATCTTCCAGGTTCAGATGCTTCACAGTTCCAAGGCCTTTCACAGGCAGATATTTAAGACCTGTCACATTCAAGACTTTGGGCTCAGCTGTTCTTTCTCTTAGTGTATCAGACTTCGCGTTTTTACTGAATCTAAAGCTTTAATTACAGACCTGTTTTTCTTCCATTTAATTTAAATTGAATCAAACTGTCTCACGCAGTCCAAGATGTTTTTTATGGACCTTCTATAATGTCCTCATTAGAAAAATAAAAGCTCAAAGCATGTTTAAAATAGCATCACCTCTTACTGGCTCAATAACTATTTGATGAAGATTTTTTTTCTTTTCTTTTTTAATAAGACATCCATGTTGATCTATTTTTATTATGTTTGTTTTCCAATTAACATCCTGAAAATTAAATTATTGTATAAAATAATCGATATCCATGGTATTATTTATCGCCATCACATTACATCACATCCAAATACAAACAAAAGTCTAGAAAAAAAAAATCTAAAAAACTCAGCCTCGTGAAACTCTGTTTTATAATTCTTACCCAAAGTGGTTTCCTGGAATGTTTTCTGCTGTATGAAACCTTATATTTTACTCCTTCACGATTTCTTACGTCAGTAATGCACTACACTGTCTCATCATCTTATTTCCTAACTTTCTTAGTTCTTGCATATTCTTCAACAACTGTATTATAGACAAGGCAATTATTTCATAGTTTTCTCAATATCTACTCAGAATCTAGTTTCAGTAACTTATCTGCCGAAGTAAATTCATTCTTGTTGAGCTTACCCACTCAGTCACATTTCATTCAATATATGTCTAACCAAGACTAAATGAAATCTGGCCAACTGCTAAACTTTCGCTTTCTGTGATAAAGATTACTATTAATAAGGAAAATAAAAAGAATGTCAATCTATTTTAATTAATTTTGTTCTTAATATCCCTTTATCCATTCTCACATTATCATTTATTTTTTTTTCTACTATAAACTAAAGTTTGTGCAAACCTTTCCTTGATTTCTCCATTTGTATGTCACTCCAGCACTAACACAGAAAGCTATTTCTTTGTTCCTTCATGTGAGATCTGTCATTCCAAGTTTTTTTTATTAGATGTATCCCTGCAATTAAACATTCGAAGTCTATAATACTGTAATTCTATTGCTATGTTTAGATACTTCAAAAACTTCTTTACTGAAACTGTGTGAAGTTCATCATGAGAGAGGATATAAAGCCTGACAATAAACAGTTGTAACAGTAAAGATATAAGGTCAACAAGAATTGCAGAAATATACCTTTCTGAGGACAAGAGGTCTTAAGAGATCCATAAAACAAGATCCAGTATACCTAAACAGTTCCTGACAGTTGTGTCTAACCTCATCTAGAAAATATGCATTGAAGGATGAATTCGGTGTCCCTCTTGAACTACTTAAGGACTATTTTTCTGGTCCCTTGTGAGCAGAGGCAACAATTGTCTACAAGTCATATTCTTTTCAAAAGCAAACAAACAAAACCACAATAAAATAAATATTTTCCTCCTGTGACTTTTGTACAAAACAATTGGTAATATACCCCAAATGGTATTTTACCTCTCATTTATTTATTACAACAGTATGATGCGGTGGAGGCATATTCTATTTTTAAGCTATCAAAAGCCCAGCTCCTCTATTGTTAAATACCTCTTAAATTTGTATTTTGAAATACTTTCAGCTCTTTATAGATTTATATTATCTATAGATGTTTTCTCTCTAATAACAGGAAAGCTATTTGTAAAAAAATACTCACTAGAACAAAGTTGAAACAAAACTTTTTTAGATCCAAGTTGAAAAACTTAAAAATAATTATAATTAGACTCACTGTATTGATTTTGTTGGTTGTTATTTTGTTGGGTTTATTTGCTTTTTCATTCATTTCTTCAGCTATTTTAGGATTTCTTAAAACTCCTGATTCCCTTGCTATATTCATGAGGTTCCCATGTAGGACACGTTGAAGACCTTATCAAACTCAAGTTATGTGAATTCCACTGCTGACATTTGTTGCTCACTTTCCCCCTAAAAAAGGAAAATAGGTTTGATTTTATTTGGTTTCTTCTGCGATTAATTTTATTATAACTGATTATTGATAGATGGTTCAACAAATTGTTCTATTAACACTCCAGCAAATTCGAGGAGCTAGTCCAAAATTTCCTGGACCTTTTTCTTTCTTCCTTTTATCACACTGTAAAGGATTTTCAGACAGGTAGAAATAAAGCTGAAACGAAGGGACAAAGACCCAAAATTAAAAAGCTTCTTATGATTCAATACAGGAGAAATATAGTGACCACTTGACTCATCAACAACGCAAGACAAATAAACCTACCCATAAGATTTTATGCTTTGTGACCAAAGAATGGTGATAGTGAAAGTCTTCATGATATGCAATGGAAGAACATAATCTGCTGTTGACCAGTTCTAAGCTCAGTAGAGAGATTTCAGTAAGGATCTATATGGCATATCTTTATCATGAAGGAAAAATGACAAATGTTTTTTCTGTCTTCACATTACTAAAACTCCTCAAGATTTACATTTCGCAAATGGAAATAAACTTTGTTTTGGAATGTTCAGGTTCTTTAGGATCCATTGCAGTTCCTAATGATAGGTTCCAGCATGTGATTCTGCAGAGGTAACTAGAGGACTTTAAGCATTAAGATTTTGTAGCTTTTGCAGGACTTTTTCAGGAAAATAATATTCATTAAACTTTGTAAGTAAATAAGTAACAGAAAGATATTAAAAGAGCAATTTTGTGTGCAGGACAACAAATTGGGAAGGATAGAATTAAAACTAAAACAAGATGTGTGCTACGCCACTCAAGACAATGAAGGAAGAAAATGGGTAAGGAAAGTTTTAACTTTGAGGAAGGCTCAAAGAAATAAACATTTTTTTCTGGATTTTTACGTACATAAACTGATTTCAGTGCTTCTCTGTTCTTAAATCACTGACGGAAGAATGTAAGAAAAGAGGTTACACAAGACTGTGCTGTAGGAGACTCAGGTATAAAAATGATGTATAAAGGCAACAGATGCAGCCATAGTATCTCAATTGTATAAACATAAAATGTGAAGGAATTTGGTTCTACTTAGAAGTTGAAGTACTTGGAGTCACAGAAAACTAAATAGGATAGAAGTTAAAAAAAAAAAAACCAAAAAAAACAAAAAACAAACAACAAACAACCACAGACCAAACCAAACCAAACAAAACCAAACAAGACAGGTACCGAACGATGTTTAAAAGGAACAATCACATCATTTATATGCTACCAGATATGACATATGTAATTATTTGCTGTTCCTTATTGTCTTTAATTTTTTTGTTTAGTATGAATATGGAAAATGAATTCAGTAGAGTTCCTGAAATATATCTCAGTAGGTTTCCATCTAATGTTACATTAAAAAATAGATTTTTTTTTACAAGCATCTAAAGGCAAAACTGAGACCCCTGATAGCAGTCAGATAGATATAGTCTAGGACGAATTCCAGGCACAGACCTCAGTTTCAGATGAAATACCATGTACAAGACAATAGGGAGGACTGTGGGACAAATTATGACCTTCAAAAAGACAAGACTAAGAGGTGAGAAGGTTTCAGTGCATATAATTGATTCAAAATAAACATAAATAAATCTGACTAGCCAGCTTATCTTCCATCCCCAGAAAAGAGAAAAACTTGATCTATTTGTTGTACAATAGAGACCCTAGCACTATCATTAAATTTGCTTTAACTATTGAATTTCATGGATGAGTTTCTGTCACAGATATATTTCTATTCACAGTGCTGGTTAATATCAACTTTTTCAGATGTGAATCGCCAATAATGGCAGGCAAATAAAAACCTTAATAATTTCCTGGAGACAGGCAAATCCTAAAGTACAGGGCAGCAGTTCTCTTGAATAGTAGTACAGATTTCTACAACAGGCTGATGATTGATTTGATGCTCCAGTTTGATTTTATACTAATTTTCTGATCAGTGAGCTTCCAAATGGCAACCAACATGCGCATCAGAACAGACATGTGAGTTCTCTTCTGCTTTAACCTTTTACTTCCTTCTGGTAACTGATGTACAATGTGTAGAGAAACAGAGATCCTTCTAACATATACATTATTCATCCACAGACATTCTTCATCCAATCATGCTGCTTCTGAGATCCCAAAATGAAACTATTCTAAGTGATATCTCTCCTGAAACAGTTGTGCAATCTTGCCATATTGGCCTTTGTTCTTCTATGTTTCTCTTCCTGAAGCTGCTGGAGATGGCAGGGGAGGCTTTAGCTCTGGCTTTTGTAACTGCTGCCAAAACTGCTCAGTAGTGCAGCAACTGAGTTATAAAAATGCAGATGTCTGGCATCAGTATATTCTATACATTTATGCAAGCCGCTGCATTTTCCAGATATCTAGCTCATAAGTACAGAATATTGTTTTATGCAGAATTTCAAACTAGTAATTTTTAAATGGATTTAACTATCCATCATAGAGCTTCTCACGGAAGAAGAACTGTAGACTAATTTTCAAATAAAATCAAAATCTCCTCAGAGGAAAAAAAAAAAATATTCTAAAAGCAAAAGGAGGACTAAAGAAAACATCAGTCCATTACTTGATGAGGTTTATCATCTCATAAACAGGGATAAAGATAAAGCAGGGACCTTTAATGCCTTTTTCATCTGTCTTTAAAGCAAATGATAGGCTCTGGGACCTCAGAGCCCTGGGTTGAAGGACTGTGACTGGCCCTGGGTTGAAGGACTGTGACTGAGAGAGTGATACGCTCCCAATTGACTCTGAGCTTGTACAGGATTTGCTGCGGCAACTGGATACACATAAATCTATGGGGCCTGATGGGATTCATTCGCAGAAACTGAGAAGGTTGGTCGATGTTATTGTGAGAACGCTCCTATTTATCAGTGGTCTTGGGAATCCAGAAAGGTCTCAGTTGACAGGAAGCTACCAAATATTATTCCAATTTTCCAGAAGAACAAGAAGGAAGACCCTGGTAATTATAAGCCTGTCAGTCTCACTTCAGTGCCTGATAAAGTTATGGAGAAGATTATTCTGGGAGTTAATGAACACTTGAAAGACTATGCAGTCATCGGTCAAAGCTAACATGGGTTCATGAAGGGAAAGTCATGCTTTGCTTACTTCATATCCTTTTATGACAAGGTTACCCCTCTAATAGATTAAGAGAAAGCAGTGGATGTGCAGGGCTGGGTGGGGGGTGAAAGATTTTAGAGAAACTTTTAACACTGTCTCTCAGAATACCCTTGTGGACAAAAGGTCCGGCATGGTGCTAGACATGTAAAAGTGTGACTGGTGAACAATTGGCTCAAAGAGTTGCAGTAAACGGGGTAACACTTGGCTGCTGGCCCTTGACTACTGGTGCTCCCCAGGACTCAGGTTTAAGACCAGTTCTCTTCAATATTTTTATCATTGACCTGCACACAGGAATTGAGTGCACATGAAGTAAGTTTGCTGATGATATTAAATTAGGAAGGAGCCATTGATTCCCTTGAGGGTAGAGAGGCCTTACAGAGAGGTCTTGACAGATTAGACTGCTCAGCAATCACCAAGTGTATGAAATTTAACAAGGAGAAAACCTGTTTTCTGTACCTGGATCAGGGTAATCCTGGATGTACGTATAGACTGAGGGACAAGACACTGGAGCACAGACCTGCAGCAAGGCTCCCCTGCAGATTTAGACATCAGACTTTTAAACAATCCAATTCAGATGATGTGACACTGTTCTCTCTCTGCTAACATACAGACGATCCAAATGCCGAAATGCCCACCGAAGCCGATTTTGTAAGCAGGAGTATGTGAAAGTAACTGAGCTGTAAACATCTGCTCAGTGCTCTGATTATGAGTATGATAAATAAAAGGAGTTCAGATCCTCAAGGAAGTGATGTAGATTTTACAAGTACATTAAGTACCTCTAGGTGCTTGCAGATTAATGGCACATATTTTACACAGAAACACCGAACCCCCGAAACCAGAAAATAGTCACAAAATATTTTTTTATATTTCTATTTATCGTTGCTTCTATAAATTTCAGAAGAAAAAAATAAAAATAAAAAAGACACTATGGTCTTCATTATCTTTGTATTTTTTAACATTTGTTTTTAGTAATCTGATGTTCATAACTAGGGATTAAAGCAACTTTTCTGTCATTCCTGACCCAGCTCCATCTTACTAGTTCTATAAAAAAGTCCATACATTGAGACAGTAATGTTCAGATAGTACATTTAGATTTTTTACAGCTGCATGTTGAAAATGACTCGTCCTTTCTCTGTAAAAGAAACAGATATAAATTATATATTCCTTTAGACAAGTTGTACCAGTTGGAAGATGCTGGGAGCCAACAAATTTCTGTTGTCATACAAGAGACATGTCACAGTGAGACCACTTTCAGTTCTACTAGTATCACTAACAAAAATGCATCCGAAACATTATTTCCTTATCAGATGAGAAATCTGAATTCTGATGAGCTGTAACACATTTTATATCCTGTTTGAGAAATGTTGTCTTTTTACAAGAAAGAGTCACCATAGACACCAGCAATAAACCTTTTATTTATTTATTTTTCTTTTTTTAAGAATGTACTTTAAAAAGCAGTGTCACATATGCAGTGTTTGTAATTTTGAACATACACTAGGGATTGTTTTTCTTGGTGGTTTTTTCAAAGTTCCACAAAGAACTCCAAAGACTGTCTCAGCCCTCAAGATGTCATCTACTCTGGCTCAGTAGGAAAGCATGTTCTTGCTGCACATTAAAAGTTGTAAGGCAGGTGATGCATCTACTTCCAAAGTCACTGAAATGCAAAATGTTAGATGCTGGATTCTATACAGTGACTTTCTCAGTCAAATGGCTTTGGTCCTGAATTGGACATTTCGAAGACTGGAAGTTGAATCTCAGGTTCCAATGGTTTACTTAGAAATGGGTATCATATTTCCACATAACACCATTACCAATAATAATAGTAGTAATAGTAATAGTAATAATACCTATAAATTTTAAAGAGCTAGTTAAGCCTTACAAACAAAAATATCTATTAAATTTAGGCATAGGACTTCTGATATTTGCTACAATTTTTTTTTCCCTGTAATCAAAACTTAACAGATTATTTCACATACCTTTTCAAATTCTTCATCTAGATGTAAGCTTTTAAAAATCCCTACTTATATTTAGTCTTATCCATATTTAGTCATCTTCCAAAACCAGGTCACATCTAATCTGGGAAAAACAAATTAACAAATTAAAGAAAAAAAAAAAAACACCCTCACTGAGGGGCAATAACCAAACAAAACAAAACAACAAAAAAGCAAGTATCTAGTAAAGAACCTTGTAAAGAAAAAATATTCATTTATTTGTTGTATACGCAAGTATCAAGTCATGACTGTCATTTTCAGCGTTCTGTCCACTGAAACTGTCTACATCATGAGTTATTTTCAATTCTATTTTTTTTATTCCTTACACGAAAATTGAAAATCTTCAGTAAAAAGCCTACAAACTTCCAGATTTTTGCTTGCCTCAAGGGCACCACTTTTCCATTTCTGCTTAACATTTACACCTGTTATTTCAGCTCTTGATAGAATTTTAACTACCATGAGACTGAAACGAGAACAGCTTCCACCGTGAACTACCAGGGCATTGCCAGAGTGTGCAGAGATGCAGTTAGAAAAGCAGAAGTTCAATTCAAATTGAAATTGGCCAGAGATGCCAAAAATTAAAAGAAAGGATTCTTCAGGTATGTAAATGACAAACAGAAACAGAAGGAAAATTTTGACTGTTAAACAGGAGGGGTGAATTAGTCACCAACAATACTGGCAGAGGTTCTCAACACTTCACCTCTGTCTTTACCAGCATTGTTGGCCCCTAGGCCTTGGGAACAAAAACTCAGGTTGATGTTAACATGGACCCACTGTCAGTGAAGGAAGAGTTCATATGTCAACTACTGCAGAAGCCTGACCCCTACAAATCAGTGGGCCCTGATAATATCTGCCCAGGAGTGTAAAGAGAGCTAGCTGATGTCATTGCAAGGCTGCTTTCTGTAATCTTTCAGAAATCATGGATATCAGGGGACGTTCCAGAAGACTAGAAGAAGGCTAATGTCACCCCCTTATACAAGAAGGCATTAAAAGAGGATCCAGGAACTTATAGGCTCACTAGTCTTACTTCAGTCCCTGGGAAAGTTACAGAATTAATCCTCCTGGGGGCTATCACAAGTTAGTTGAAGCATGTGATTGGGAAAAGCCCAAATGGATTCATCAAGAGCAAATTATGCTTGATAAACTGGACTTTCTTCTGTGACAAAGTGACATGTTCAGTTCATAGTGGAAGTTGTCTACCTGGATTTCTCCAAGGCTTTTGATAAAATTTCCCATGGCATCCCCCTAGAGAAACTGACACATTACAGTCTAGACAAGTGGTCTCCACAGCGGGTGAGAAACTGGCTGACAGGCCACACCCAGAGTATGTAAATGGCTCCTTTTCAAAATATCAATCTGTAACAAATGTGGTCCCCTGGGAATTGAAATCAGGCCTAATGTTGTTTAATATCTTCATAAGTGGTCTGAATGACGGGATCAAGTGTAGCCTGATGAAGTCTGCCAATGAGACCAAACTGAGTGGAGGAATGGACACTTTGTAAGGGCGAGCTACCCTGTAGGAAGACATGAATAGACCAGAAGACTGGGCTAACAAGAACTTTATGAAGTTCAACAAGGAAAAGTGTAAGGTCTTGCACCTGGGAAAACACAATCCAGGAATGCAGCATAGGCTCTGATCTACCTGGCTGGGGACCAGCTCTGTGGAAAGGGACTTGGGGGTCCTGGTGGACAAGAAGCTCAATAAAAGTGAACAGTGTGCTGCTGCAGCAAAGGTGGCCAACAGGATGCTGGGCTGCATCAACAAGGGCATCACCAGCAGACACAAAGAAGTCACTATCCTGCTCAACTCAATGCTTGCCAGGCCATACCTGGAACATTGTGTTCAGTTTTGGTCCTCGCTAAAAAAAAAGGTGTGAACGGATTGGAGAGGGTCCAGAGAGGAGCCACAACGATAATCAAAGGACTGGAAAGCCTACAATGTGGGGAAAGCCTGAGACAAGTGGGCTTGTTCAGCCTTGAAAAAAAAATGGCTTTGGGGAGACCTCATCACCACATTCTAGTATTTAATGGGTAGCTACAAAGAAGATGTTGACTCCTTTTCTACAAGGAGTCATATGGAAAGGACGAGGGGTAATGGGTACAAGTTACTCCTGGGGACATTCCAACTGGACACAAGAAGATTTTTCACAATGAGAACAATTAGCCGTTGCAATAATTTCCCCAGGGAAGTGAAGGATTTCCCAATATTGGACAATTTTAAGATTCGGATGGACAGTGTGCTGGGCTGCCTTATCTAGACCATGTTTTTGCCAAGAAAGGTTGGACCAGATGATCCCTGTGTTCCCTTCCAACCTGGTATTCTATGACTATGATTCTACAATTTTTTGGAGGTAACAGATGCAGTCCCCTCATAAAGTGTCAGTGGTTACTTTTGCTTATTTTGTGTTTCATAAACAACCTCTGTCTCTCTGCTACTCACAGGCTGACACAATGCTGCAGCCACATAATCTAGTAAGGTTTCATGTCACTGCTCAGTTACAGTTTAAATTATTTTTCACTGTAAATACTAAAGGAAACAGATGTCAACTGTTAAATTCTATTTTATTCATAAAATAATCCTCTCTTCAGTTATTCATTTTAAAGTAGTATTAAAGATTCTGTAAATATTTATATCAAGTCTTTTAATAATTTTTATTAGTTGGTGGTTTAATAAGTCATAACAAGTAGGTAAGTGATAGGTGTATTTTCTGTGAATCAGTTGCTAAAATTTTCATCCTTCTTAATTCCCCTGGATAGCGAATTCCAATCTGAAATTCAAAACAAAAGCAGAACTCTGTCTGTTTGCCTTTACATCTGTCATGACCCAAATAGTTACGCAGAGTGCATGCGTGTAAAGATCGCAACCATGGGTTCGTAGGATTCTGTAATACACAAGAACATGGAGGCATCTATCCTCTAAATTTCTCTACTTTATTACAGATTACCACAAATACCAAAAAAATCACCACTAGCATGTAAACTATGACAAAAACTATATCTGTGATTAAAAAAGGTAATGCACCTCAAATTATTACAAATTATTATTATCACCCACTAATTCAGTATCAATCAATAGTATAGCAGCAGTTGATAACAGCAGCACCCAGTCATATAGCAAGAACCAATAACAGGAACAACTACATAGGTGTATACTATTACAGGTTACTGTAAACTTATCATTACTGAAGTGACTTACAATAGTTTAGCAGCAGATATGCTTATGGTAGATCATTTATATGGATATATAATACCAGTATCAAGCAAATTAGATTTCAAAATAGGTTAAATCATCCCATGGGGGAGGCCAAACCAATCCCAGAGGTGAACCCATTCATTCCAGACGTGGGAGGCCAAACAGAACTGACCCCAGAAGTGAGCCCAGAGCGGGACCAGTAAACTAACAGACTTCAGTCTCACTTCAAAGATGATTCGCATCACAGAATGGCAAGTCAGACAGACAACTCTGGTGAGAGGATAGGAACTTGTAAAAAAGTTCATGTGGAATTCAACCTCTTTAGGAAAGAAAAAGTATGTTCCGCACAGAAAGTTCTCAGAGGGAGAAGCTTCATTTCAGGTCAAAATTAAGTCCATTTTTTATATCAGAGGGCGTAGGACATCACCACTTCGAGCAGTCAATAGATGCTGTTAACTTCAATTTTTCACCTCTAAGAGTCAGGAGATGAGAACAGGAGACTGTTCTTTCAGATGAGTTTTATTTTCCCAAACTGTTTTCAGTTTTTCAGATGACAAGTTACCATTACAGGTTTTTTTGTTTGTTTTTACACTTATCGATGGTATCTCAGGATGTCTTCTATTTCTAGGTACCCAGCTGTGCTTCAAAGATGCCACCTGCATTTTTCAAGGATGTTTCTGGTTCTCAGGCTCACAGCTCACAGACTGTTCTGAAGCTCACAGACTGGAAGGCAATTTCTCTGTCGACATTTTTGAACAGGCATTTTTTTCTGTTCAGTATTTTTCCCTTCTAACCTTTATGGCTGCTCACATCAGCATCTCCACCCATCAACACATAACCCCTAAATCTTTCAAGGTAGCTTTGTGTTGAAACTGACCTTTTTAGCATTGCATGAAGATCAGGAGAATAAGTCAAAGAGAAAATTAAGTAGCATATCATTAATAATGCTTTCTATCCTAATGAAGACTATGGCTCTGTAAAGCTCTGATTGTTACTGTAATCTTCCAACTTGATATACACTTTAAATGGTGCACCAGGGGGCCATAACAGAACATTTTTTAAATTGTAGGTGTTTCATATCATTAATAAATCATGTTTCGGATTAGTTAACACATCTTAAATGAAAATTGTTATAAACAGTTTCTTATTTCAAAGCTCAGGAAAAAAGGATTTCTAAACATTCAAGGAAAAAACTGAATAATCCAGGTAGACTAACACAAGCTTCAATTGATGTTCAACAATTTTTTGAAGGGCATTTGAATCTATTCTATGTTTAAAATTGAAAAAGAAAGTAGATAGTCCGAATAACTGTCCACAATGTAAAAATATGTGGATAAACAAATCAAAAGTGGACTATTAGAGCAAACGTGTATTGTGTTGTTATGCTGTAATATTTTCAGATTGTTAAGTAAATATAAGTTAAAACCTGAATTTTGATATAATGTGTAATTTATTTGAAAAGAAAACAAATAATTTATAACAATGATGTTCACTCGATCAAGAGTTTAACAGTGTTTTATTAAAATTTAAAACAAATTCATGGAGATTTCATTATCTATAACATCCTCCAGTTCAAAAATCAACATCCAGTGTTCTCCCCTTATTCACTGAGTATATTATGTCATACTAGAAAATTGTCAAGCTCATCAGGCAGTGTATGCCATTGTTAAATCAATGCTCACTGTTCCCAAACTCCTTCTTTCCTTCGTGTATCACAGACATAAATAGACATACTTTCAGGAAGAATTGCTCCAATATATTCCTAAGACTGAAATTATGCTGACTGACCTGTAGTTCCCTGGATACTCCTTCTTGCTTTTTTTGAGGATGAGGCTGACATTTGTCTAACTGTACCTCTGGCTTGACCGTTGCCCAAAAGATCTTATTCTGTTTACTGAATCTACTTAGACAATTGATGAAATAAAGTACATGTAGCCTAAAATCAGTACTGACCTCATTAAGAACTTTTTTACACAAACAGAAATTGTATGCTATTTCAATCTGTTCTATAACTATGTGGTTAGAGATATTATTATAATACTTAAAATCTTTAGAATATGAAAACAAAAATTACTTGATCAGAAATAATTTTGCACACTGATATCTTAGATTTCAGTCATACCAACTAGCTATGTAGATAGTGGTAGCTGTTTGTCAAATTTGTTTTAGAATACACACTTGTGAGAAACGCAAGATATATTGAAACATATTAAACAGGAGAAAAAAGTCAGAGAGATTTAAATTTTTAGAGATCATGGACATACTGTAACAAAGTGTAGGATTATAGAGTAGGTAGACAGGAACAAGTAAAACACTGTAACTATTTATTTATGTTACCAGAATACTGTTGATTGCACTGCTCTCAGTTTTACTTTCTGTGCTAGAAGACTGAACAGCATATTAATTCAGTGTGAGGAAATCTCAGTCAAGAACATCCAATATTTCATGAACAAATAAGAATTCTCTGATATCTTTACTTTAATCACTCTTTCACTCACTCTTCTAGTAGTCATTAGCATGCATTGTTCCTCTGAGTCTCAGAATAAGAAAGGATCCACTGGGAGAATTTGCTAGTGAATTGGCTGGCAGGCTGAGCTAAAGACCCAATATTGCCATCAGTGCCTGTATCAGAAGAACATAAAGTGCTCTACATCTCATTGCATACGGAACACAGACAGAAGTTTACATCTTTATTACCACATATAAAAGAAAAATACAAACCCACAATCCACTAACAGACAGCCAAACAAAAAACTCAGGGATATACTTCAAAGTATATTTTTCACGATAAATTTTTGGTTTAGCATTTTTTCTGTTTCATGTCTGTTCAAACACTGGCATACAACTAAAACTGAAACATACATTGTACAGTAAAGCATCTACTCACAAAGTAATTCTCAAATTTCACAGTGAACATTTACATGCCACAAACCCCTGTTAAATAAGTGGCTTAGAAGACAATGGTTATTACACATTTATCACCTTCAAAATTATATAGATCAGAGACAGTGTGGGAGACTGTGGTGGGCCCATGGATTCCCTGACAGAGGGCATGGGAGCAGAAATTAGCCTTGAAGACATTAAGGCCTACCCATGAGAAAGATGGGAGTAAAGGAGTATCCGGAGATACTAAGATGTACTCATGAGAGAGAAGGGGGTAGAAGAGTAACATTGATGATAGCAAAATTAGCCAATGAGATGTTACTGCTGTAACTTGTAACCGATAGTGAAGAGACACATGAATTGGTAAAACTGTATAAAAATGCACTTGTGGCAATAAATGACGTCTACCACTTGCATCCTGGAAGAACTTGGTCTATGTCGTTTGTCCGTCTCAACTGCAACAGGACAGATTTGGTTCATGTGAGGAAATACCTACTGTTTTAGGATATGTGTCTGACAGCCAAATGTAGAACAGTTATGTAAACAAATTTATAAAAATTGCAGTGATATTTATGGTATAGTCCAGATTAGAGTTAAGGTAAGCGTTTTCACAGAGTTTGCAATGATACAGCAAAATCAACTTACGGGGCTTGGGTTGTTTTTTCCCAAATCAAAAGCCTCGCATAATATAAAGGCTCTCATTTAAAGATTTTATTTTTTAGACTGTGTTATTTTACTTCATTTTGCTGCATCAAAAAAGCAGGAATTCTCTGCGTGAAAGTTTTGTTCATATTTTTCTGATATGAAGTTCAAACTAATTATTTTCTTTTCTAGCAATTCTGTTATTTTCACGTGAGTTACTGCAAGCATATGTATGTATACCAGACTATCATCTATCATACAAACATTTTTAATACTACAAAAGTCTGTAATAAGCTTCTATATTACTTATTCTGAACTATTTGGGGACTTGTATAGCTATTCTGATGTTATTCCCTACAAAACTTTGAAGCCAGTATACAAAGCCAAGAGACTAAAACATCTCTAAAACATAATACATCCTATTTAGCTATCATATAACAATGGAATTGTACAGGGGGGAAAAAAACCTGAAAATAAATACTCTGCCCACCTCCTCAATCGTAGTATGCAAGTATTAGAGTCAAGCATTTGTCAAAGTATGATAGAAAAGACTGAAAGAATTTCTATCAGCCCTTATAAAATGTCCAAAAATCTTGGTTGCGATTTCCAAACTACTGTCAAAGGTGACAGCCGTAGAGCAGGTGATGAACTGCTCCTACTGAATTAATAGATAGAAGACTTCCACATTTGTGACAGCAGTTCATTTTGTTAGCTTACACATTTTTTGTTAGATGTCAGGTTTTCACAGGATGTCAGACTGGATTTTTAAGCCTCACTATCTCTGAAACTGATTATGGCAGATGAGCAATACGTTTGAGCGTAAGCATTGAATTCAACACTATCAATAATTGAATCAATTACCCGTGTTAAAGTCCTAGACTTCAGTCTAGCATAGTATTTCTCCAGCTTTCTGAGCTTCGCATCCCAGAAGGTCACTGAGTAGATATTGCAGGTGTAACGGATCCATTTTTTTGTTTCTCTAAGGAAACAGGCAATAATGGTGCACTGAAAGCAACTCACTATATATCTGCCTGATCCACTTTCATATCTGCCATGTACTCCCTTCCCCAGAAACTAAGTCACTTGAACTGAGTCAAGGAAGTATAGCCGCTCAGAAAGCAAGAGAGTTTCTGAAAGACGAATAAATCTTTTTCCTTCCCTGCTGCCTGATTCTCCTAAACTCATTAACCTTAACTGTTGGCCTGGGAACAATATTGAATAAATTGCTACAAGCAGAATTGCATTTTTCTTCCTCTGTCAATCTGGATTACAGTTCTGGCCACCTGAGTTCATATTGCTAATTGAATTGATTAAAAACAACGCTGGTGTGGTTGCGAGAAAAATATTGGAACAAGCTACAGATTGGGGAGGAATTCTATACAAAATTTTGTCTTGTGTATATAATTCTATTTTTGAAGAGCATATCTGTAAACTACTTTAATATCTGAAAATTCCACTGAAATTCACTTTAACTATGCTTCCTTCCCTTTTGAAACCCACCTCCATTGTGCTTCATGTTGTCTGTCCTCATATATCTTTTTACCATAGAAATGGAAATACCATGATGTCCTGTGGCAGAAAAGATCATTGTATTGACACTTACAAAACTGTAATTGTTCTTAGTATTTCCCTTCCTAGTGACTAGTAGTAACGTAGGCAAAGAAAAATCTATGTTTGTTCTTAAAGGGCTTCCTTAAAATGTATTAACAGGTCACACAATGCAAGAAATATATAGATGCTAAAGGTAACATTGGCAGCCTCAAGCATTTAAGAAATCAAACTAGTTGCACCAAAATCATAACTTTAGCCTACAGAAATAATAAATATGTGTATACACATGTAAATAAGTAAAGAAGAGAGCTAGAAACTTTATAGCTGGAAATGCATGCTCTTTATAGCAGAAAAAATCAAGAGATCTAGAAATTTAAGAAAAATATCAAATCTCTTGACATCTCCAAAAAAAAGAAAGTCTGTCAGCAGACTAATACTATGGAAAGTTTTTCCTTTTCCCACATGTCATATTAATAATTTTCTTCGCTCTGAGGGTGGTGAGGCAATGGAACAGGTTACCCAGATAAGATGTGCATGCCTTACCATTGGAACTGTTCGAGGTCAGGTGGGATGGGACTTTAAGCAACTCAGTCTAGTGGAAGATGTGGCAGAGGGGCTGGAACTAGGTGATCTTTAAAGTCCCTTTCAACCAAAAACATTGTATGATTCTATGGACTTCACGAGATCTAGGAAGAATGCTAAGAATGCTCAATTCATCTTCCAGAGAATGATGGAAAACCCCTGATATTTTATTTTTCTCTTCCAAGTAGATCTGTAACATCAGTTTAAAGGACTGATTGCACTATTGCAAAATAAAAGATCTTAAAATGAACAATGGATGATGAGTTCCACTAAAGCCCACTGTATAGTTAGTTTAATTATAGCAAAAAGGCCTGTACAAGTATCACAAAGACAATACCCTGAAATTACACCAGAGGTGGGCACTTGACCTCCTATTATCTAATTCCTATCTAAAATACTTTTTAAAAGATGGTAAAAATACATTTTAAAGTTTAACATGGTAATTAAAATTGTGAACATTTGAAAAAACATTTTAAAGTATCTGTTTTCACAGATGTCTAAACTTCGACACCATTTCAGTGCTTCAGTCTCAGAGCAGTAGTTATGCAACCTTAGATTATAATATTCTAAGTTGGTATATGGCATTACACTAAAAGTTTGTTTTCATAAGACAAATTAGTTTTGCTATGTAGGTCCCATGGTGGCTGGTGTACCCTGAAGGACTGAACTATACTCTCAATATACTGTGGAAGTTCAAATAAACTTTCATCTGTGTTTAAAAATATTATTTTAGTACTTTAATTCATGTCAAAAGAACAGAAAGGGGTGTCAGCTAACTAGTGCCTGTCTGAAATGGCTTTGATTAACAGAAGAGAGGTCTTTTGAGATGTTGTGGGTTGACCCCAGCCAGCAACCAAGCATGCACCAGCTGCTTGCTCACACACCCCTTCTCACTCTAGTGGGATGGGGAAGACAACTAGAAGAGCAAAAGGAAAAATAACTTGTAGGTAGAGACAAAGATAGCTTTATAAGTGAGCAGGGATGGGGGAAAAGTAGGCCCATCATTTGCAAACTCATAGTTTTTATAGCTGAGTATGATGTTATATGGTATGGGATAACTCTGGTCATTCAGGTCAGCTGTCCTAGATATGTCTGCTCCCAACTTGTTGCCTACCCATAGCCCACACTCTGAGGCAGGCAGAATGAGAAATAGAGATGGCCTTGGTGCTGTGAGAAATATGCAGCAGCCGCAGCATTGCTGTGCTATCAACACTAAGTCACAAATCTAAAACATAGCATCCCTACCAGCTGCTCTGAAGAAAATTAAGCCCATCCCAGGCAGACCCAGTGTGTTTAAAGAAAACTCAATATGAAAAATAAAATAAGTTTCATCAATTTATTTGCACTGTAGTGGAGATCTGAATATGATGTGAAAACATCTGAAGATTTCAACATCACTTGAAGATTTTTAAGTCCTTACAGAATTATCTTAAAACCACTAATTTAACTTCAGTCTTTAGTACAGAGTACATCGTAAGGAAAGAAGGCATAACTAAATTTGCCTCTACTGCTGTGATTCTCTAGTCACCAGAATGGCTCTTACGACTTGTTCAAAAATAGCATGTGTGAAGGAACTCTGAGGCTGTTCTATATATGCCAAGAGCAAAGGAAACCCCAGGACCAAGCAGCCACCTTTAAAGCTTAAAGTCATCTTTATGCCACCACTTCTTTCTCAGCTGTACCAAGCAGTACTTTTTTGTACCTTCCTGAGCAAGTCAATCCACGTGGTAAAGTATGTTATTTACAGATGTATGACCATATGATCATAATATTTAATATTTCATGTATTGTATTGAGATATTTAGTGAAATCCTGTCTGAAAGGAGATACTTTCTTCTCATAGTACACTCACTGCAACAGCCATGCAGAACAGATTTTATTTTTTTTTTTTTTACTGGAGGTGGATATAGTTTCACTTTATTATTTTTTTTTACTGAGTCATCATGTATGTCTTGCTGCAACAGCTAATGTTAGATGACGCTCATCTTTATAACTTTCTCTCACCTAGAAGCTTTTCTTTAAGTAAAAAATATGAAGTTTTATTTTTGCCTTGTGGAGATATTAAAAAGTGTTAGCTGCTATAGATTGAGGACCTACAGAATTTCAGGTTTTACTATAAGTCAGGTAAGCAGGTATATTTAAATTTGTTCTTGTGCAAGGGTAGACACACATATACATTTGCATTACATTCTGACACACAAAACAAATACATACAGATATTAACCATATGTAATACATTACATAGTCCTTATAATTAAGTGCAGAAACAATTTCAAGTTCACAAACAAAATACATAAAATGAAAATTATCTTGAGCTGGAATTTCGTATTCTAGTTTACTCTAAAAGGAATGCTGTGGAATTCTTGAGAAGCATCAGTCTTCACAACTGGACACTAGAGAGCATTACCTAATTGCTGTAATTGATGAGGGGTTGCCTGACAACAAGAGGCTGAAGAAACCTTTTTTTTGGTGTTAGAAATATTGTCCGAGGCTAAGACCATTAAATTAGGAGAAGCAAAAAATCGCTTGAATAATAAACAGAAGGTAACAAACAACAATAATAAAAAAAGCATCAACAGTAAAATTCAGAGCTCAAAACAAGTGATTTTATTTTTAAATGTATTGGTTATTGTTAGCGTACAATCCACTTTTTATCCTTTTACTTCCAGGTTTTTCTTCAAGGATCTTGAAAAAACCTAACTTTAATTTTCTAAAAAATAAAATAAAAATAAATAAAAAGCCCACCCTAAATTAAGAGATTTCGTACTATTCACATTCTTTACAGCTTCTCAAGAATTAAGCTTTGTGTGTAGTTTTTGTGTGTCTGCTCCATGAGTCAGGTAACTTAACAAGTCAGCTCCTGGCTTTTGTTGGATTTCTAAGGTTCTAACCCAGCTTATATGGAAAGATCCCCTATGCTCTTCCCTAAATGTAGTTACTGTAAGAATAACCAAGTTCTAGATTATTACTATGACCCACAAGCATGTGACTTCTACTTTCTACTAGATATAAAGCCTGAAATTCCCAGGATTAAGCTAAAAATAATCCTGAGTTAATTCTGCCACAAGATATTTTTCTCTATCCTACTGACAAATAGTATTGGTGATCTTCTCAAGTGATAGATACAGGCTTTGGGCAGGATCCCAATGACAAAAAGCTCTTACTTGTGTAATGGTGTTTAGTGCAACGGTATGCAACCTGAGTAGTAGAGGACATGACATTATGCTGATCATTAATGACATTTTATTTCAGTCACTAGCTGCACAAGAGCTCTCAACTATTGTAAATTAATTGTGATTTTTAAAAAATGTAAAACATGATTGTGGTAGATTAACTTTTTAATCAGCTCATTAGCTGTTATATAATCACATGTCCAAAACAAAAAGCAGAAATTGTAGAACTGCAATACAACAGATACTATTATTTTCAGACCATTAGCAGTACCAAGTAAAATTTTATTGTCAATCATTAGTTCCAAAGTGATGGGCTCAAAATGTTCACAAGAAAAACTACGTAAAATACAGTTCTTAAAATCTGGATCTGTACTCCATTTATCGAAGGAATCACTCTAGGACTACTTGCCCAATATTTCAACGTAGCTCTTTAACAGGAGAGCTGTGTGCACTGCAGGAAGGTATTTCTGTAGCCAGCGATCCAGCAACTATAATCAAAAATAAACTTTTGACTTATTACAAATGCTTTTAAAATTAATATTCCAAGTCAAATTGCATTTTTTATTTCCAGCAACGATTTTTTGAATTCCCATGCATATTAAATCAAGCTGTTAATGCAGTTTCCAAGTTTTCATCTCAAAAGTTAGTTTATTCACTCTTATCAACTTTGCCAACATCTCATAGTTTTTATAGACCGGAATTATGGCATATTTCCTTTTACTGAGACGAAGCAGTTTCTTTTTCTAGTCAGAAATAATTGAACCAAAGGGTAAGAATAACTTCCTTTATCTGTCAAGTGAAATAACAACACGGAATTCGGGCCAGTATTGGGACAGTTCTGTTTCGTATCTTTATCAATGATCTGGATGAGGGGACTGAGTGCACCCTCAGTAAGTTTGCAGATGACACCAAGTTGGGTGGGAGTGTTGATCTGCTGGAGGGTAGGAAGACTCTACAGAGTGATCACTGGTAGAAATAATTTTTTTCTCTACTGTGCTACGAAGTTTTTTACTCGACAAACTAAAATAGTAAAGCACTTCCTGTAATATTGTGCTTTTCTTAGAAAGAGTGTGGTATAATCTATCTATCTATCTATCTATCTATCTATCTATCTATCTATCTATCTATCTACACTGTTGACTTTTCTAAGAGAACCATATCTTTGGTTCTCTTCTAGGCTTAGCATAGAGAAAATCAGGCTGTGAAAGGATGAAGGAACAGTCATCACTGGCACCCACATAAACACCTACAGCTCTCACATACAGCCAGCCAGTGCATTCATTTTCTCTGCTAATCGGGTTTGGAGTTCACTGGTGAAAACACGTACACACACAGGGAATTGGAACTCCCCAGTGGAAAATACACTCTCTAGAGCTGCAGGCAGCCCTGACCTACAGATTTGCTGCGATATGTCCCCTTTTCCAAGTGCTAGCATCTAGGTTCATGCACACAGAGAACAGAGAGTGAAATTGCACAGAAAATAGTTAGGAATATAATTTAATAAGAAGATAGGACAGATGGCACTGATCAGGTGCAGGACTCAGTCAGGCAAGTATACTGATCAGCAGCTTGTTTGCATACAGCTAGCCCCTTCCATTTTTCCCTTCTCTCCATTTTCCATGCTTGTACTTCCGCAATCCACTTTGATCCCTTCCTTTCTTCTGTCTTCTCTCAAGAAGCCCCATCCCTAATCACCTTTTTTTCCAACTTGTCCCAGTTTAGCTAAATCCATATCCAAATTTTATATTTCTGATAGTTCTTCTGTGCCTAAGCTTTACAGGAAGCCCTCATTATATAGTAGCAGGCAGGATTCCAGCCAGTTTCAACACTGGATGTTGTAGCTAAAAGAGAAAATAAAAGTACTTGTTGGACTTTGAACATATTCTTGCCAGCTTCACTACTGAGTCTTTGAACTTCTGAAATTCATCCAGCTTTCATCCAGTTTTCTTTCGACCTTTATGGGAAGACCATATTTCCTTCCACTTCGTTAAACTCCACTTTACTAATTCAGAAGTTGTAACTTTTAGCAGGAAAATGCACATTAATAGCAAAAATGTATGTGTCAAGATCCTGCCAGGTTGTCTGGGAATCTTATTTTTGTGGACAGTGTCTATATTCTCAATGCTCTCATTCGGCAGTCACCCAACTACAAATTCTCAGTCAGTTCCAAGGCTCTTGGTCAGAATAGTGCTCACATTCTGTTCTACTTTTTACAACTAATTTTAAAAATGTTTTAGATCACCAGGGATGTTCATAGGTATTAGGGTGATTATAATATATATGCTGTCATAAACTGCAGAGCCAATGGTTCTTACTAGCATACCACAGATTCCAGTTTTGAAGGCAAAAAGCAAACTTAGACTTGTCCATAAAAAAATCCACTTGACTGTAGAAAAATCTTTACACTGCTGAAATGTCAGTAATAGACAATGAACTCAAAACAGAAGTAGAGGCTAACATCCATGTCAGAGTCTGAAGTGTACCAGCTGACCAACCTTAACTGAGTGCCCACACACCCTTTGTACCCATAAGCCCAGGATATCTTTCTCAACCCAGGCCTGGTGAGATCTATTTTAAGTGTTCCTGTCTCCAGTTGTGTCTCTTGGACAGACCCTTCAGGCCTACATTGCAGTTAGCTTGTCTCCAGTCACTGATGCCTGGATGGATCCCTTGGATAAGCTTCTCAGACTGCCATTTGGTAGCCCCACGCTCCTGGTGGGAACCAATCCCAGCTTTGGCTGAACGCTCATCCGAAGTGTCAAGGGCTGTTGGTAGGCCTTGTTACTGGCTTTGGTACTGCCTGCCACACTCAAGCCCTACAGGAAAGTGCTTGGCTCAGCCCTGATGGGGGCTGTCACCCCTGATTGTGCCTTGGCAGGCAGTTCAGGTCTCTGAGACAGCATGGAGACTGGCCCACAGGAGTCTGCCTATCTTCTGCCTATGCATCCCCTGAAACAGACCACTGATGCCCTATAGCAATCAGATCAGTGTATAGCACATCTCTTCTGAGCCCAGAACTCTTGTGAGATGGGAGGGCACCACTTGCTCAGGGGAGGGTGAAGAGGGACTTCTATCAGGACTCTGAGGGTACGAAAAACAATCACTGCCCCTGTTCAGCTTCCACCCGGGGCCTTCTCCCACCTCTGCCCACATTCCAGGACCTCATTTCAGCTCAGGCGTTGTCATCGTGTCCTGACCTGAGTAATGTTGCATTTGTGCCTTTCTCCAGCTGTGTAGCCTGGGTGGATCCTTTGGATCCCCACTGTAGCCTCATCTCTGGCCCTATCTATGGCCTAACATCCCAGATGCTAGATCTACAGATCTACAGCCCCGTGCTGGAGACAGCTAATTTCTTATATAGATCTTTTGGACACAGGTTGTAGCTTGTCTCTTCAATAGACTCTGGACCAGACCTTTCTCTAGTGTCCTCTCCAGCTTCTCTTGGCTGGACACTCCACATGGATCTGGACCTGATCCACTGGTGGCATACTGTGTCTGTTATCATTTAGTTTTTGGATTAAAACAAGTTCCTTTATGTTAACAAACAGGACTGAGGCTATTGAAGAATACGCAGGAAATTTTCTGCTATGCAGGCTTTCATGGTATCTGAGTTCAAATCTCTAACCTGTTGTCATTTCCCTTCCACAAGCTGATTCAAGTAGGACACACTGAAGACAGATGGCCGTTTTATTAAAAAAAAAAAATAAAAAAATTCTGAAATTTCGTGCAAAGTGAGTCATGAATGTTGATACAACCATTTTTCCCTTTGCTGTATGCTAGTAATTTCTTTTAATAGTCTTGTTGAAGTACTTTCTGTCAATTTGCACAAAAATCCCCAAACATTATAACTATCCTCAAAGATAGTGAGACCTGTCCACCATCATCTCCTCTCAAAGGTCGTAAGATGCACAGAGATAAGATGTCACTCACAGCTTGCCCAAATGTGAAGTTGGGGTGTTTCTGATGCATTTTTACCAGAAATGTGTAATGTAATGTGAAATACATGTGCTCCTTGTTATTGGGACAATTTACCATTAATCAGGTTGAAATTAAAGGTACTTGCAGTGTAGGAATATTAGTTTCTTTAAGTAATATTGGCTTAGACATTTTGCACTTCATGTGCATATTTTCCTAACCATACTAAAAAAAAGTCTGAAAGCACCAGTAAAAAAAAAAAAAAAAAGCTCTCATATTATGTTGTCTTGTTTAATATGTATGACAGTACATATTCTTTCATGGTTTAATATAGAGTTTACTTATTCATGGATATGTCTATATGTAGGTTGTTCAGAACTTTAAGGCCTATGCTTTAGGAAACATTTACTATAACTGCAGTATGAAAAATACAAGTCTTTTCCTGTTCTTAGCTGCACAATGTTCATGCTCTAATGAGGTACTCACTCATCCTGCATAGATGAACTTTTCTGCCACTCTGATTCTTTATCATAAGAAATATAATTGGCAATTCAGACTTCCTGAGAGTAGGTGAAACACCACAGACTTCAATCAGTTCATCCCACGGACTCAAATACAGATGGGGCTGTAGGAAATGAAAGACATAAGAGCAATATGATCTGTATTGCAACCTTTTTGTTCAGTTTTCAGTTTGACCGCAGCTTACACTCTGCAGTCAATGGAAAGATTATTTCTAAAGCACAGCATCACTTATTGAAGGTTATGATAATATTCTTTATAAGGAACATCTAAAAAAATAAAAGAGAAGATTGCTCCTGAGTTTAATATGTAGTTCTTTGTCTGTATTTAGGGATACTTACCTACCATCTAAATGAGCTCCTATAAGATGAAAGTTATTGTAGTATAAAATAGGACACACATTGTTATTGCACACAAGAGATTTTATTAAAATTATTGTGACCTCTGAAATTCCTACTCTAAACTACTGAAAGCCATTGTTAGCCATGCAAGTGCATTTGATTTATAAATCTCATGCTACAGTTGCCACTTCAAAAAAGCCCAAGAACTTCACCACATTATTGTTTTACTTTTCTTTTAAAATAATAAGAATAGCATATTTAATTGAAAACCAAAGCAATGAAGACAGTATAGGAGATCATTATATTTTTTTAAAATTTAGTTTGACTGTAAAGGAGGCAGCACACTTGCATTTTATTTGGCACTGGGGACTAAACAATTCAATTGTATTTTCTGAAGAAACCTGGACATAAAATCTAGCTGGTTGAAGATCAGTCCAGAGAGAAATAAAATTATGTTGTTATGATGGCAAATCTAAGGAAAAAAAAAATCATGCATAGTCATGTCTTTGCCAAACGTTTGTCTCAGTATTAGCAAACGGACAGATATCTGGCTTCCAAAGCATTGAATTACACAATATACCGTAATAATTAAACTTTCATATCACCTAAACAGACCAGAAATATTCTATAAGACACAGATAACCGTGAAGATGACAACAGATGAAGAAAAAAGATATTTGATAAATGAGATAGGCAAGTCAGGAAGAGTTTGAATACCTTTGAAGTTTAGCCTGAGCCAAATCTAAACATCTCTTTTTGATATTTCATGGTATAAGGATTACCATTTACTTCCTTACAAAAAAGACAAAATTACAGTTCAGACTTTTACGATTCACACAGAAATAGTTAAAATTAAAAGCCTTTGGCATGTTGTTATCCCTGCTTTGAGCAGGCAGTTGACTAGATGTGTCCAGATGCTTCTTTCAACCTAAATTATTTTGATTTATTCTTTTGAAATCTACAGTTGGAGTGTAGGCACAATGAAGCAACATGGAACTTACACAGCATTTCTGCAACACCATAGGTGATTTCTTGTAATCGCTTATAGCTGTGACAGTAAGCCAAAGGGTTTTTTTTCTTTTTTTTCTTTAAATTTTACACAGAATAAATATTATTTAATATATCTCAAATGCTTTAAGAAGGTAAATATTTACATCTTCCCATCAGAATTACACATAACAAGAATGAAGATGTAATGTAAGATTTCATCGAAAAAGAAACACTGATTGAGTACTTTCATTTCATTTCATTTCATTTCATTTCATTTCATTTCATTTCATTTCATTTATTTTTTATTAAGGTGTGTTTGTAAGTGTACCTTGGATTTTCATGTCATTGTCATCATACTACTACTCTGTTTTGCAACTACTAAAGTTAGTATATAACTAATTTTGATCTGACAGGAAGGAATTTCATAGCATCTTGATCTCTTCCAGATTTTGGGGATTTGTTTTTTGAGGAAACCACCTACACAAGCTGCATTCTTGAGATTAACAGTTCCATTCTTCCAGTGGATGGCAGCTGTTATGGAGAGGTAGCATTTTGCCTTGTACTTCCTCCATTTTACCCCCGTTTATTTTAATTAACTTGTTCTAATAACTCTCAGACTTTCGAAAAAAGAAGAGAATTGCCTCTCACAGTAATTTACTCCCAGTCAGACTCATGAGGCAGCAAACTTTCTTGAGAAACTGAAATTTTATGAGTTTTCAAGCCAAACAAATTTGCACATCTTTGGAGATATTCCTGTATTTATTCAGAGCAAGCAGACACTTAAACCTCTTGTTCAGTTTTAATAGAACCAGAACATTTTATACATTGAGATCGTACAGTGGTAAGCTTACAAGGGTTAATTTTACTTCTTTTTTTTTTTTTTTTTTTTCCCCCAGCATACTTGACATGATTATTTAGTTCCCAAGGAAGCAGTGCTAAATTAAGATTATATGAAAAATGTTATAAGTGATCTTTAGAAAGCACTCCTAATGTGCAATTCAAGACTGGATATAATATTCAGACTCATTTACAATAAATAATATTTTTTCATTTAATGTCAAACATGAGAACATGATGTCAAAAAAGATTCTTGTGTCAGGACAACGCCACCTTTCTGCTGCACAAACGTTCAAGCAGAAAAGGCATATTTATTTCCAAACCAGGAGACACTGGTATTGCAACTAAAACAAATAGGTAATCAACAAGCTGTCTTTGCAAAGAAGCTGCCTTATTTACTGTTCTTCTCTGTGCTTTATTGAAGTCTTAAGCTTTACTTGCTGTGCACTGTAAAGAATTAGCATTTCATCTTCTTACAGTTGTTTCTGTTTAAAGAATTTTTCTCTTATATTCATAATTTTGCTAGTTAAAATAATGATGTATTGTATATATTTACAGAGGACTGCAGGAATCCAGAAAAGATCTGGTAGAGAGAATATAACATGCCATTCTATGGCTGGTATTTCCAGTCACTTCATATAGAGTTACAATGCTCAGTAGAAATTGGGCTGAATTGAAACAGTGGATACAAGCATTCTCAAATTGTGAATCCATTTACCAGTGTCTTGTCAATTTATGTTCTAAAGTAGTGACATGAAATTCAAGATACTGAACTACCTCAAAAGACATGTTTGGTTTACAAGAATGAAAAATGAAAAATTGTAATTTACAGCACTGTCTCCTGCAAAACTGAGGAAACAAGTCTTGAAAAGCATGCAGTTGAACAACAGCTAAAATTCAGTAGACATCCAACAACATATTACAGTCTCATATGAAGAATGGAGATCTAACACGGAG
Organism: Pampusana beccarii; assembly: GCA_013399365.1. NCBI lineage: Eukaryota > Metazoa > Chordata > Aves > Columbiformes > Columbidae > Pampusana > Pampusana beccarii. Next base: position 87,770 of record VWYH01004915.1, on the reverse strand, counting down.
AGTAGCATTCAGTCCTCAGACATATGTACAACACAACAGCAAGGAAGAAGATACCAATATTAGAACAGAATAAAAGCATAGCTCTGTGTGCTGTCCAAGTAACCTTAATCAGAGGCAATGCTGATTAACACAGGTGAGATGGTGAGGTAAGACAAGTGTATTATTTTAATCTGTAAATTTTGAAGAATCTCCACCATGAGCATCTATTGTGCCTTAGAGATTTCCCTCAAGATGATCAGTCTTATTTTTTGTTTACTTTTCAGTCAGAAAGCAGCAGAGTAAACACATCAATAATTCAGGAAAAACAAACCAACAAAACTCAAGAAGTATAATCACTTTTCTGATTTTAGTTTAATGTTATTTTCTTACAACCAAGCCCAGTACAAACAGAATAGTGTATCTACAACATACAGTGGTTTTAGCTGTGCCAGATTGCAATCCATAGTAGAAAAATAAGTTCCTATATTTTCAATAAACTTCAGCTTGCTTTATTTTTACTATGCCATATTTTCCTGTGTTTGCATCATCTTGCTACTCCAACTACATATGTACATTTTAACCATTATGATGTTGAAAAACTGAAATGAAATATATCTTAAATAAATTGTCTATTTCACTTTATCTCTTTTTTTTATGATTGCTGATAAACAGTGAAGAAGTGAGAAAAGCTATATTGCCACAATTGAGCAAACTATTTTACAGGGCACTAATAATTAAACTGTCTCATAATTGATGAAAAAAACAGTCAAAGTGCGTAAAAAGAAAACAGAAGCATTCACAATCCTCTAATGGTTTAACAGCTTTGTTTATGATTATGTCCAGCTAGACTAATGATACAGTACTTTAAATAATGATGTGAAAGAAATCTAACAAATCTTTTGAGATGGTCATAATTTATTCCTAAGCACTGAGGAAAGGCAAATCAAGATACAATAGCAGTAAAAATTTTGAATAGTTCTCCTTTAATATATAAGATTCCAAAAAATGTTAAGAACATATAAGTAGTGCTAATATCAGAAGAGCGGGGGATAGATCAACCCAGGAAATGACTGTAATAACCATTTCAGATGAACATCTGTAACATCAGCTGCATACAGAGCTTGAGGCAAACCCTGGAACAGAAGTTCAGATATCAGTAAATTAACAAGACAAAACAGATATAATGTAGATGTGACAGGATTTTTTTTTTTTTAATCCTGTTTAGGACTGTTATATCTAGGTATTTAGGCTGTAATAAGTATGCCAGGATGTAGAGATGCATGTGTCATTATTTATCAGCCTTTTAAAGAAAGGCCTAGAGAAATTATATATGATAAAATATGCAAAGCATTTTAAAATAAGCCATAAGAAATAAAAAAGGCAACTTTCCTAAGGAGGAACACTTCTCAGTATATCTTTTGTAGGATCTAAAGCATATCTAACTTACAAGTAATGTGCTAAGAAACCTTTAATTCAGTTAGAAAATGTGTGGGTTTAAAACAAGGTTAATTATAGTTTCTAATCCATCTAGTAGAAGAGTTAATATCAGAAATTCCAAGATAAGGATGCCTTGGAATGCTTTTTGTAAGTCAGAAGGGAACTATTTTAACCGGGTCAACAAAATGGTTAATCATCTACTTAGTGCTGCTACCTGGTATAAGGAAGCACATGGACTTTATACTCCCTCTCAACTTGAAGAGATTATTCCTGTGAGTCATCCCTTCTAGGTACACAGAATGCATAAAGATTTCCACTATTACTGGTGTGTCCTGAACTTCTATTTCAGGACTATAATAGGTAGGTCTGCATGTCATCTACTTCCTTTAGTTACTTTTGATTAAGCACTGGATCTATTGTACTTAAAGAGGAAATAATTTCATTCCATTGTCTTGGAGCTAATTTAATCTGATTTCAGTCTAATGCATTAAATAAGTTTCTGCTATTTGTGCCTTATGTTCTGTGTAAATTGATAAAATATTGCCTCGCATTGGAGAAACATAGAGTGAGGTCTGGTTCAAGATTAGGACATCTAAATGGAGGCATCTACTTAAAAGTATCTTTAAATCAGCTAGTTTTCCCAATTCCCATTTTACCCAATGCGAACTAATCAATGGAAACCAGAGTGAAATGTAGCTGAAATGTTGAAATAATATTCTTACATAGTTTTTTGTGTCATTTAGGAAAACCTAGGGTACATAAGGTATCTATACAGGGTTGATGAATACAAATTAGTATTTGCAGAAAACATAAAAGAATCGCAGCTCTAGGTGACACTAGAGCATAACACAGTTAATAATACGTAATATCTATTCTTAAAAAAGCCTATACTTTCATTCCTTTTAGGTCCCAGTTATAAATATTATGTGTTCTGTTCTAGAAGATAATAAAGGGCATTTTGCTTGGTAATTAGATGCGTGTATCTGAGGTGTTACCACTTTGGTTATTGTATGAATTTAGACAGAATATAGACTTTTCCTGGTTCATGCTTCCCTGACTGTCCTCCAAATTTTGCCTTACCTTTTAAAAGTTATATTTATTTCCCTACTTAAACAAGGAATATCAGTCAGTTTATGAATGCAAAATGTTCTCACTAAATGTTTCCTAAGGATAACATTTATTTTTGGATGAAAAAAAAATAAACCAAACCAAACCAAAACACAAACAAGCAACAGAATAGCCAATATACTTAAGTTTTGGAATTTGTTTGTTTGTTTTGTTTGTTTGTTGGGAGTTTTGTTTGTTTGCTTGCTTGCTTGTTTATTTGTTTGTTATTTTGGTATTTTTTTCAGTTACAGGGATAGCAGAAGGATTTATAATCCTTCCAAAGCATTTAAAAAATATTTGATGTCAATATTTTCCTCAAGAAGAAATAATAGCCTACAACACAATTTGCAACAAAATTACAGGCTCTGTTCCTGTGTGCTGGGAAGTTTCTTTTTGCTGAACTAATATAAAAACTCCAGCACTTGAATTTGTGCTACTACATTGCGTAGTCATTACTTCTGTGCAGAAGATAGGTTGTTCCATATTTGGTAGACGGGTGCATTCTGAGTTAGTGGTAGGCAGGATTACATTTGCACAGATACTGAAGATCTGCAGAGCCTGACTGGACACAGCTCTCGGAAATCTGCTGAGGGGTTGGCGTAGATGATCTCAAGAAGTCCCTTCCAACCTAAACGATTCTGCGAAATGGATAGAAATTGAATAGCAGCAGTGGAGACTGAGTTAAGTCACCATGTATTCACGACATAAAAGATTCATGAAAGTCAGACTGATTAGTTTGTGATGAAAGGATAAAAAGCAGTAGCTGTTCGAAAGTTAAAAGACAAAAGTTAAAGGTAATCAATTTTTCCTGCAGTTGTTTGTACCTACGCTATGTTATCTTTCAGTGATTTATTGCCTGGCTTTCTCCTGAAAGTAAAAGAAAGCCACTTTGAATGTAAAATGTATACACACAGTGGATGTACTGTTGTCTAAAAAAGGAAGTAAATATACATATTTTCCAAAGGGTACACAAAGTTAAAATCTAGTCTTAAGAAAGCGCACTGCATGTAAGTGAATGGAGTAATATACATGTTATGAAGTGTATTTATCCTATTTGGATGGATTAAGGTTTGTGTTTTAAGACCTGTTTAAGCTCTTGTGTTTCACTTGTGTGTATACTTGCACTGAAAAGAAAACAAACAAAAAAATAGAAACAGAAAGTGACAATATTTACCATCTGTTCTTCCGTTTTGTCATCACTGATTGTCTTTTAAAATGCAGCTTTTCTGTCTTTGTTGTCCAGCCATTTTAGAGCTATTCTGCTCACAGTTTCCCTGCTACTTTCCTGTGACTGGTGATTTATTCCATACTGCATGACCACTATACTTTTTTGTGTGTGTGTCAGTCAAATTCTATGGACATTTGTTTCCCTGACCTTCGATTTGTAGCACCTTTCCAAACAAGACTTTAAACAATAATGTCTCTGATCGGGACTCAAATTGGGTTGTCACAGAGTATACTTTCTTTGATTTCTTCATGTAATTAAAAATAGACCTAATCCTTAATGTCTTTAAATGGAACTGGAAATAAACAAAATGTCAGATATAATTTTCAGATGCTGGAATGATCTGAACCATGACTGGGGGAAGAAAAATACACATTCTTCTACAAAGAAGCCAGATACCCTGAGTAAACCTGAGCCCAGCCTATAGGAAATCTATTATACTTACAATGCACAACAAAATGAATTAGATGTCTAGTCAAATGGACAAATGCTTGAACCACAAATATTTACATGTTTGTTAGCTATTGATTTAAAGAAAAATTCTGTATTTCTTTAAGGAGTTTAAATACTTCTAAATATTTTTCAAATTGAAATTTTCAAGGAAATAACTTAAGAGACTATACTAAGAAAATGGTGTTTAAATAGACGTTTTTAAAGGGAATTCAAGTAATCTTAAATTCAGAGAACAGACAAAATGAAAAATGGATGAATACAAGATTTCTGACCAGTTTCTGATTTAGATTTTTTCTGACAAGTTTCTAAAATTAGGCTATTGGGTAAATTTGCTTTAGGCACATGTATCCAAAATGAAATATTTTCAGTAAAACTGCTAAATAAAATCAGTGGGTTTTTTCCTGTTTCACTGCTCACAATGTTCGCAGTGTTAGGCAACACAAGGAGGGAACTGGTTTAAGTTTGTAACCTGGAGGACTCTGTAGCAATGGTTCTGAAAACTTTTGATAGACCTGGTGGTGAAGGTTAGCTCTGAAAAAGCAGATTACTGTCAGAAACTCTAGTTTTGGCTTCTTCCAAACTTAGAAGAGTTCTGAATCAGTTAAAGATTAAAACAAATTTTATCCACATTGCATTGCATTTGTCCATGGAGCACCTCTGAGCCCCACCGGATGCTGTTGTGTACCTAATCTGCAATTACTATTTTCTACTCTTTCCTGTTTAAAGTCTCTGAAATAACGTAAAGGCAGTTTTTTACCCAACTATGTTAATGTTTTATTAGCTTGCAACTGTTGATACATTACATACAGTGAGAGCTACTGAAGTTGTGAACCACCTTGAGATAATTTGGATGAGCCTTTGGATAGCAGAGACAGTGAAAACTGTGTAGTACCACAGTATCAACCATATCACCTTTATTGTACTCTCAATTTTTCATTTTGATGAAACACAAGAGACCCAAGAATGAGCTAAGATTTATCCAGTGTACAGGAGCAAGGAACCAGGACCCAGAAGTGAATTAGGAAATAGTTATTTTTTAACATATATTTTTTCTGTAAATTCCTAGATTTCTAACTGTCGTCCAGTAAGCATCCTTGTCCTCAACTTTGGAAATGCATAGATTCCAGGGTCTCCAGGATGATTTAGGAGAGCTAAATGGCAATCAAATGCACAGCTCCTGGAATTTTTAAGCTCCAGGCTACATGGCAGAGAACCACGTTGCTGCATGACATCTGTGGCATTCAAAATCAACGTTGTTTTCAACCCAGCTTTTACAGGCCAAAAAATAAGGCAAATTTATTTTCAAATTTGCCTTCTATTTGAGAAAAAGAATCAGTAAACTCACTATGAGAAAGAAAGAAGAAAGAAATAAAAGAACCTCCCCACCGGCAACTCACACACAAAAACAAACAGGAAAAAGGGTGACAGATATATACTTTTTTTTTAAAATGAAATAAAAACTCTGTAAAAAATGTCCAGTTTAACATAGCAAAATCACAAAATCTGTCTAGTTCTGTCAAAGTTCAGTGATTAGTGAATACACTGCTAAAGCAGGTTGTGATACCCCATGTGGGAATCAATATAGAGAAACGCAGGAATTTATTTTATATTAGATATGTTAAAAACTTAGAAATACATACATATCACTCTAGTTACGTTTTAATCAAGAATATTAAACTTTGATTTTCTTTTTTTATTACACAGTTGTGACAAATTGCATTTCAATTTCAACATACAAACAAGTTTCTCTAACAAACTTAAAACTATGTGAAATCGTTTTGAACTAGTTCTTGCCCTGTTAAAAATTCTGCTTAAATGCTTGTCATGTTGCTTGTTGGTGACATTTTCAGAAGCAGTTTTGAAGACTGATTTCATCAGTTTGGGGTAAATTAAAAAAAAAACCTGAATGTAGAATTTGGACAACAAATATCCACATTTTTAGTTAACTACTATTCGAAGGTGCAGCATTATGTGTAGTGAGACAAGAAACAAAAGTATTAATAATGTTATAATGCCAAAAGAGAAGATATGAGTCTTTTTTTTTTTTTTTTTTTTTGGAATCATCACACTTGTGGATGGAAAGAGTACAAAGGCTGCCAGAGCAGTTTATTAGGTTTTTGAAACATGTGGTACTGAATAACTACTCTGCAGGTTTGGGGTTTTGGGAAGATAATTTGATTTTTTACATCTTTAAATGAATTATTCTTAGATCTGTTCTGTTGCTTTTTATTTTAAAGCTTCGCTTACTAATACAACACTTAGTTCTCATAAATAAAAGAGATTCCAGTGACTTGTCTTCCAGTTACTTATTTATTATTGATTAGAAAGAGATGAATACATGTTGAAGCTATGTTGTGTTCCTGACTAGTTGATATTCTACTGTTCCTTTACTGCAATATCGTATAGTAAAGTGGTTTATCCACCATAAGAAAAAATTCTTATAGTATTCTCTTGCTTGTTTGGTTTTTAGCTACATTTTTTAAGCAAGTTTTGGTGCACTGTTGAAGGCATTAAGTAACTCAGTGCTCATTAAAATGTATTTGTGGTAGAAACTGGTTCTATGTAATGCTGCAGTAAATAAAAGGTATTTTAACAGAGAACTGTTGGTATGTTACATGACCTGGGATGCAGAATGAGGGCATAATACCTATTTTCAGAATCCATTTGCCTTTTCTTATGACAGATGTGAAAATGCTGTTAGCTAAAATGTGAGAAAGACATCAGCCTAATGTCACAGAAATAGCAGGCATTTTTCAATGTCATCCATTTTCATTTTATAAAATTCAACAAATCAGTTGAGACAAAGTGCTTGACCATTTCCAAAGTGTAGCACTACATCAGCACTATATTTTTATCAGACATAAAAAGAAAAAGTATATAAGCAAAATAATACGTTCACTTATACAATTGATTTTTCCATATCTTAGCTTCCCAAGCAAACCTTTTCAATACATACATTCTGTTTATGGATAGTAAACTTTCCAAATAATAGACAGAAAATTTATGTATAATGAAATCAATCATCTGTCATCCCATTTGCTACGTACCTTTTAATCACTTATGAAAATTATCTTTTAAAAGTCTGGTGTTTTAAACAAAACTCCTCAGAAATCTTGAGGATCTGTGGGAGGACACCTTCAGTTATATTTTAATTCTAAGCTCAGTGTAATTTTACAGTGTAATGAGTCAAGCAGCAGTAAATAAAGACAGCGCTATATAAACATTAAGTGCTTTAAATATTTACGTCAAATTAAACTTGACAACAATTGTCTGGAAAGATTTTTTCCTTTGTCTTCTTTCCATCTACTTTAATTGTTCAAATCAGCAGATATATTTCAACAATATACATAATGATTAAAATAACATGACCAGCATAGTAATTACAAGAGTTACCTATCCTTACCAATGTCACTAAAATGTTGATGCTCCTGGAGTGCTCTCTAAATTTTCCGTATTCAGTTTCTAATGCAGTTTCACTAATATAGAGAAATTATGTTAATCGTGATGATATTAATAAAGTTACTAACATTCATCTTTCAGACTTTCTATGATTGAGCTTAGGAAGTAGTGAAAGTGTGGTGAAAAAACATTATTTTTGATAATATCAGCTAATACAGCTCTCTAAGTCTTAGAGGGATGGATTCTCACTTTTTCATTATGTGTGTGTGTATATATCAGATGAGTTCCTACATCTTTCTTATCTGTTTCACTAATTTCAAACAACATTGCATTGTTCAGGTATCAAATTCATTCAGTCACCCCTGGAAACCTGTTACAGTGGAAATGTTTAATTTTTTTTTTTTTTTTCCCCAACAGAGTATGTAGGGCCTGATTCTCCATTATCTCAGTGCAGTTATTGATTTTATTGATCAGTCAGTTCTCTCTTTCGTTCCATTTCACAGCCACTTCATAAAGAATGAGGGATCACAGCCCTTGTACTGATTCTGTTTCTCAACACTGGTTAGCACAAGATCAAAGAAGTTGCTTCGAGTTTGAATTTGAAGCACACTAAAAAGATAACTGATGGAATCTATCTTCTACATTATCTCACATATTTTCAGAGAAATTCAGAAATAAAATGCAAATACGTGGCTGGCTGTTTCAAAGATAGCATTTAATCATCAGTAGAAATTTCTACATCAGTTGAAATTGAATTTATCCATAAATATCAGAAAAATAATGCTAACCTTGAAATGTAATACCTTTCATTTACAGTTCATTAGTTTCTTCTTTTCTTCCTTTTTTTTTTCTTTTTTTTTCCAATGAAGAAGCCATTGATACATGACTCCACACGTGGTCCTTGAAGTTCTTGCATTAGCATGTTTTATAACATACATAAGCAACTAGGGAAACACTTTGATTTCACAGTCAAAGCTTTAGGAAGTGTCAGTTGACGGTTTTATCAGACTTTGAAAATGCTTCTAGCACTTCCTGACAGTTTTAGTTTAGGTGCTGCTGCTCTGACTAACGGTGACTTTGTGATAACTTCAGCAGTGTGCAGCCAAAGATACCCCCTAGCTGTTTTAGCTTTTTCATTAATAATTCTCCTTGGTCCTCCTCAACTTGCTAATGCTTCTCAGATCTGATAAACCAGAAAATGCCACTTCCAGTACAGATCTGTTACAACTGAGGATCTGTTTTTCCTATTCCTCAGATCAGTATGTCTTGTGACTTCAACAGTCTTTTATTTCACTGAGGTCCAAGATCATCAGTTTGACCATCTGAACTCTAGCTTCTTTTGGCCTACACACACACATACAGACAATTTATATCCTACCCTCACCAATGGTGGGTTTTCTTTGGTTTTTGTTTTTCTTTTCTTTTTCTTCTCCAGACATTTTATCTCCTAGAACCCTTATTCCTCTCTTTCTCTTACTATTCCAAACTTCTAAATGTCGGCTTCCTCCTCTGCCCCTCTGCCCCCCGTAGTCTATGAGACCTACTGGACACAGAAGAGCCTTTTGTCTGATCACAAAGCCTTTTAATCAACCCTTGTAGCTCATGATGCAGAAGATTTCAATAGACAGAAAGCACAGCTCCAATGAAAATCCATTCTGGGCCATTACACCTGTCGAAGAGAATCTACCTGTTTATTGAGCAGGGTGATGCATTCACAGTCTACCCTGTCCATTGAAGATGTGAGAGGTTAGACAGATCTGCATAATTAATAGTCAAGAATCTGTCAACCTAATCAGGACACCTTCCATAGGAAATCTAAATGACAACTCCTTATTAAAAAGCAATCTTGAAAAAATTCAAGTCATGGCTGCAACATTTGTAAAATAAGAGCTTTTTAATAATATATGTATGTCTTCTACAACTCAATTTCTACATATTTATCAAAAAAAAAAAAAAAGGCTCTGGACTACTCTGGCTAAAAAAAAAAACTTCAGAGCACTTTATGGTAAAGGGGACAGATAGAAAAATCATTTAAGTTATAAACAACTGAAAATTAAATCCTATAATAGGAAGCATCAGGAATCTTAAGAGTATGAAGTACTAAAAGTTGTCTCTAGCATCACTTAGATACTCATTATAGATAATTGCAAACTATGATGGTATCCTACAAACATCTCTGAAAAACAGGAGAAATCAATCACCAGATTAAAAAGAAAAGTACAAAATGAACAGTAATAAGTGAATGAGAGATCACTTTACCAGAAATCAGTGTTTGTTTTGAGTCACAGTCATTCACTATTTCTGTCCTTCCATTTTCTGTCTCATTGCACAATGCAGAATAACAAACTCTTTTTTCTAAATTATTCCAGCCTGTTTATTGGATATTTTTCAGTCCTAGTTTTGAGAAGTACTTAGCATAATAGATAAATAAATAGGTACCTTACAGTATCAAGGATGCATTTACAGTATCTAGGATATATTTATAAAGTATTCTGCTAGGTAGCATTTTTAATTAGTTAAGACAAAAATATAAGTAAGTAAAATAATCTAATTAGGGACTTATTATATTTAAGAACCACTTATGTAATTGAAATGTAAAAATAAGCAGTGTTTGTTATTTCAATAATGTCTTTCTAGCTAAACCATGTCTAGATGGTTTCTGAATATCTCTAAGGAGGGACACTCTAGATTTCATGTGAACCCAAGTGCATTTTATCCAAACTATCTCAATTTGAGAATTTAGTATTTTTCATATATGATTAAATAAACTTTGAGCTAGATAATTTTATACACAGATAAGTATTTGTGTGTGTTTTCTTCCCATGTGCATGTATATGTTCATTTTGGGGGATTTTGATTGAAATCCAGATAAAGTTATTCAGAGTTCTGTAGGAATAATTTATGTATCTCGTATAAAATTCAAGTAAAGTCTTCAGTTAAAATGTATCAAAGTAAAATAAAATCCCAATATCACTTCTACGCATATTGACTGTCACTCTCTAACTACATGCAGATATTTTCATATACATGTACACTAAAAAAAATGTCTGTTGCTTGAATGTTGCTAACATTTCTCAGGAATTAGGAAATCAGAATATTATCTTCTAATTTGAACCTTTCAAACCTAAAGTTTAAAAGAGAAATCATAACCTTTAGTTCTTGCAAAAATTATTTTAAATATCCTGCCAATCTGTCCTGTCTCATACCTGAAGAGTCATTTTTTGCTTTTCTGCTTTAGGAAGGTACATCTTCCACATTTGGATCAGCAGCAAGAAAGCTGTTGCTGTGAGGCTCACGTATGTTAATTATCTGTTTCAGAGCAACTGCCAATAACATAGCAACCTTTAGCAAATAGGTATGTACAGTGCAGCTGGATGGGTTTCTGTCCTGTTTTTGTTAAAAACAAGTTTCTCTTTTAGTGAATTTTCCTGTCAGCTAAAGCCTTCTTACTAACTGCACTTTCCTGAAAGTTAGATACATGTTTTGGTAGGCATAGCAATGGAATGCAAGGTCACTGAACTGAAAAGGGTGGATGTACATCCCACAAGAGGGGCAACGAGAAGTAGTGAACTGAAACTGACCAACTAAGTATTCCATCCCATTCATGTGATATTTCATATGAAAGTGGGAGATCAAAAGGCTCATGTCCCTTTTCCTTATGGCCGAGATTAGGAGAGGACCTTGCAAGTCGTCCCTGCGAACTGAGGCCTAGTGACAGACTGAATCCCATTCCAGTTGGATGCGGAGTCCAGTCCAGGACTTCTGGGTGCTGGCCCTACATCTGCCGGAGCAGTTGCCAGGACTTTTAAGATTGGTTTCGTATATTTTGTGTTATTTTCTCTATCTTATTAGTAGCATTAGTAAAACATTTTTAACTTTTTCCAACTTTCTTCTCTCTGTCCTTCTTTCACTTCCAATTGCCTGTCCTTAGTGGGAAGGTGGGAGAGGGAGGGGCTAAAGGGGGAAAGGGTGGGAAGAAGGGGTTAACAATACATCTGCCAGGGTTTGTTGTCACCGTGCAATCAAAACCTTGACATTTTCTAGTGAGTTTTCTCCTTAGATGTCAGCTAAGATTTAGACTAATATAGAAGTGTTGTTTCTGTGGAAATACACCTAGGTGAAATATACATTTTATGTCGTTAGCTTAAAGGGCGAAGGCCTTATATCTAGGACAGTCTGCAAGAGGAAAATGCGATACAAAATCAAAAAAATAATAAAATTCACCCTTTGTTCATCAAGGAAAAGTAGAAAATGCTAGACTAATAAGTGATTGCATTTACCATTTTAAAAGTTTTTAACAACAACTTTCAATAAATTCCATTTGGGGACAAATTTCCTTCGAAGTCAGAATTTGCTCACAGCTATACCGATGTATCACAACCTGTACCCACTCCAAGCTCGCAGAAAGTTCCTAAAATAGATACCCCCCAAATAAAATTTTAATTTCTCTTCCTGTTTCAGAAATGATAAGACTTACTAATTAAATTATTTAGGAGAGTGTTGACACCATAATTTTATTTATTTTTTTATTACAAACTTACAGTGATCCTTGATTACTTATTAGCAATTTTGGTATAGCACTGAACTCTTTTATTTGGAAAGTCTGCCCGTTTTTAACTCTTTTCATTCACTTTTTTCTTTCATCACTAATAAGATTCCCTGTTTCAAACATCAAAAATTCAACTGAGAAGTCAGTCTTTAGCTAAATTTCAAAACTAGAAAAATTCCTAAGAATTGCATTTTTTAAGGTAATCCAAAACATGCTGTAAAGCATTCCCGTGAAATCTTCTTTATGAAGCTTTGACTGCTCATAGAATTACTATTAAAGGTTCATTTTTTCCTGCTCTTGTAACCAGACTAAGTAATTAACTTCAAAGATTTTCATATTTTAACATGAGTGAATCATAAACAGCATTAATTCATTAATTGATTGAAAAAATGTTTTTTTTTAAACATTATATAATAAAGAAAACATTTCCTTCTCTTTTCAAGTGATAGTGAACAATCTTATAGAAAACCATGATGCTGGAGTATAGAAAGGGGAGAAACATTTCTATTTCGCAGGAAGCTCTTGATGCGAATTACTATCACAGAAAATCCCGACTGTTTGAATTCCAATCTAAAGGACCTTTAACCAGGAAGAAAATGTAGTTCTTCCCTCCCGTAGTTCATGAAACCACTTCATCTTTGAAATTCCTCCAACATCAACAAGATTACTTTTTAAAAAATGTTTTTAATGCAGTGAAAAGTGGGAAATCATTCCTAAAAAAAAAAAAAAAAAAAAAGTTACAGAATAGCATTTCTTGTTACTCTTAACTAAGCAAGTTACACCAATAAAACTATGATGCAGAAGCTTAGAAGTGCCCTTAATAGGGGTGCTTGACAGCTATGTAAGTTAGGTATCACCCTTTCTTCATGAAACTGAATGACATAGCTGTGTTGCTCAATGTCAAGCTGTATTTTGCTCAGTTTTCTTGATCTGACCAAGAAAAATAGAATTTTCTCCACCTGAATAAGGATAGCCAGATTCAGAACTTGAAAAAATGTTTAAGTATTCAACAAAACACAATTTTCCAAGCTTAGGGCTTTTTAAGAATTCTCAATGCACATAATATTGGATGAAGGATTTAATGTGCTGATGTGTAGGTGGATTAAGCTGACAAGATTACAATCGTGCATTGACATAGTGTGACAAATCAACAAGCCCCTATAAGGGAAAAAGGCTGAGAGAAGATTGGTAAAGACTATGTGCTGATGGTGCTTAGGGATGAATGTAGAGACTGACTGACTGTTGCAACAAAAGCTGAACTTAACTAGGTGACTACAAGGTAACCTTTGTTTTAGGCAAATGAGTGTACTGGTTGAGGAGATCAACTGGTTCTACCAGTTGAGTGTAACAACTAGTTGTGTAATGATTTTCTCTGAATAAACCAAAAGAGCATACATGTCTTTCCCAGATGCCAGACCAGCATGAAGCAAGTATACATGTGTATCTGCCTGAAATAAAGTATAAAAACTGGAAAAAAAACCAAAACAAAACAAAAACAAACGAACAAAAAAAACCCCACAACAAAAAAAAAACCAAGAATGACCTTTGAAGAGAGACATGGGTTTGAGCTACCTTAACCCACGTATTCTTGACAACAGAGGACACCCAGTATTTTGATGGTGAGCATGTAGAAACTGGCAATGAGATTATATACATTAAATGTATATTCACCATTACACTTGGTGAGTTCTTTTTACTGTATGTTTGGTTAAACTACTTCTAGCAGTGGACACATCACATCTAGAGAATTTTTGATGTGTATGTGCAAAATCAGCATTGAAATTTCTGAAATTATTCTTAGAATGCATTTTGTTTGCACTTTTTCTCTTTGTCACTCTACTGTACAAAGAATTACCTAAAACTGTGATGTATAGCAGTCTCATGCTTGTTGAGAATGAAACTTCCAAACTGAGTCTCCATCTGCTTTTGGCTTTGCTTTTGGATATCTTCTCCAAAATTTCCCTTTTGTTTAATCATCTAGTAAACTAATTCTTCTTAAATGCCTAAATCCACCCTAAAATCAGCGTCAAGAAGTAGTCAGTTTTCTGGAACTTCAGTGAAACTGGGACTTTCTAGGATTTCAATTGCCTTGAGTCCAGTTCTTCAGCTCCATAATTAGGTATTCCACACATTGTCTATAAAAACAACTTAAGTGTCTATTTTAGAAAAAAAATCTGTCTCACTTGGTGCAAAAAGTTTTAAGTGAAACTTGGAAGCCTACATTAGACAGATCCTATGCCTTATACAAATTTTTAGATCCCTAATTTCAGGAATTCTGCCAGAAAAAAAAAGTAAATAGATCTGGTCTTAAGTCAGAATACTTTCTTATATACACAAGATGGTGAATCCAGGAAAAGAAAAAAAAAAATCTGCATATTTATACACTTATAATAACAACTTTGAAGCTCAGTCCTCCCTGGACAGAATTTACATCTGTGCAGAAAAAGCAGCAATAGGTTTAGTCACTTTACCTTGAATATATCTTTGCAAGAACTTGAACTTTTTTTTTCAGTTTAAAGTGATGCACTGGTTTCGTGTTGCCAACACAAGACAAAATTCCTTAGCCTGGGACTCGAAAAAATCTAGACACATCACTGAGGCTAAGCTATGAGAGATTTGTAAAATACTGACTTTTAGATAAGCATAGATTTCACAAGCTGCCTTAAACTGCTGGAGTTTCTTGCCTGCCTTTATATATACTGTTCTTTGAAAATCATAGAACGATAGAGACCTTCATGTTTAAAGTTTCAAATTTCTACATTGTATAAAATGGTTCAAAAATATTGGAGCGTGGAGGGGAGGGAAATTCACTTTCAGACTAAACTGAAACCAATCTGAAACTTGGAAGTACACAGGAAGTTTGGAGCGGTCACAGCTGAGACCCAATATCCCAAGTGACCAATAGTACTGTGCTCAGCAATAAAAGCTGGGGAAAGGAGGAATGGGGGACATTCGGAGTTATGGCATTTGTCTTCCCAAGTAACGGTTTCATGTGATGGAGCCCCGCTTTCCTGGAGATGGCTGAACACCTGCCCACCCATGGGAAGTAGTGAATGAATTCCTTGTTTTGCTTTGCTTGTGTGCATGGCTTTTGCTTTCCCTATTAAACTGTCTCTATCTCAACCCATGATTTTCTCACTTTCATCCTTTTGATTCTCTTCCCCATCCCACTTTGAGGGAAGTAAACTACTGGTCATGTGGTGCTTAGCTGTCTGCCTGAGTTAACCGACAACACTGATATGACTACAGATTTATTAAATAGTGTAAGTTGAGAGTTACATTAGTATCAAATTGATTAGATCCCCCTTATTTATATGGAATTCATTACTATTAGTTTGCTCTAGGCATCATTCTTAATGACAGACACTGTGAGATAGCAGGTGCCTTGAAAATGCAGGTACAATATTACATTAGAGGATCCAGGGCTGCACACATGCACGATTAATTGGCGATAAAAGATTTGTTTAGCAACAATTACATGAAGCTTGCCACAGCTGTCAGCATAAGTGGAGCTGTCTTCGAAGTACTGTACTGCTGCATATGCAAATATTACCTTAATTGTCATTAAAGAGAATTGTATTTTAGCATTTGTCCTAAGATCCTGTTAATTATATTCATGGGGTTACCCACCTTTAGGGTCTTTCTGTTTGATCTGGACACCACAGCATCAAGTAAAGTTCTGACACTGTCTCCTGACAGTTGGTCACATTTAGAATTTTTTTTCTTTATTACTGTATATGCAATATATTCTCCAAATTGCAATGATTTTTTTTTTTTCATCTTACTATCATACAGTTTATGGCAAAGATTTCTATTTATGTTCTAATAATATTTTTGTGTGTTTTAAAATAATGTCATAACTTTAAACAGAGAAGAAAAAAGAGATACATTTATTATATAGATGTAAATATTCCTGCTATAAATTAAATATGTAGTAACATTTTTTCCTCAAAGTGGACATCCGATTATCTACCCGTGTTATTAGAAGCCTGTCCTATATATTAGGTGATATGTAAGAATTAACAGTTACTTTAGGTTTCCAATAGGTAAAGACATAAGATTAACTGGGAAACCTCATTCATTATAAAATAGTTTGAGATTATACTTGTGTTTTCATTTTGGTTTTAGTTTTGAATACCAGTTAACACATCCGAACAGATTATGTGCATGTTTATGCAGAAAAGAAGAAGTTTACATCTGTATTCTTTTTTAGGGGAATTCAATTTAGTTTTTGACATACTCTAAGTGTATGCTCCTAAATACTTTTACAGCAATGGAGTAGCATTTGGTCTGTCTTTTGAAATTCCATTGCAAACCTTAGAAAGTTTCTAAAGAAAGTTTAGATTTTGCAAAACCCCCTCTAAAGAAATTTCAACAGACAAAAAAAATCTTTTAATGCAGAAAAAAAAAAACAACAGAATTTCTAATCAACTTCAGCAGCTGATAAAAATGACAGAGGATGTTAACTAAATTAAAACATAATAATATCCTTACTTTAGAACCTGCCTTTATTGTCCGTGTAACATCAATTTAAACAAAACCAAACATTCATTCATTTTACCCTTCCTTCCTTCCTTCCTTCCTTCCTTCCTTCCTTCCTTCCTTCCTTCCTTCCTTCCTTCCTTCCTTCCTTTTTTCCTTCCATATTTTTATTTTTTTTTTGCATATAATTCTGGGGTGGGGCAGGGAATGTATCCGTTCCTGTAAAACACTGTTTTAAAATGCTCAATAGGACATAGAATTCTTCCTGTTTCTAGTAGGCACTGGGTTATCTTTTTTTTAGTCGGAGTACTTACAATAACTTCTATTTGAAGCAAGATCTAATTTAGGTAACTGTGCAGAAACTTCTAATATTTAAAATACTAAATCTTTTCAAACTTCTCTGTGGTTTGAGTCACAATGGGAGAAAGCAGAAAATTGGAGAAATATACTGAGAACTGAGTAGTTTTTCTAGTAAAGGAATGTTCCTACCACTACATCATCTCTATTCTGTGGATTTTTTTTTTAATGGGGGGAGAAGGAGACACATTTTAATGACAAAGAATCTCTTCTTTGTGTTGACTTGGAGTCACTTCTGTGACATCAAGATGAGGTGTCTTGACAATGATTGTGATGTCAGAAGACTATGACTTCCGCTGGAGGAATAAACAGAAGCAGCAGATGAATTCTTATGAAATAAACCTTTGCTTCCATAAAAATGTCTTTACTAATAAGAAACAAAAAAAGAAAAAAGATAAAGAGATGTGACATATTTAGGTTGATATTTTTCCCCTAAACAGAATACCCTTTAATATTCAAGATGTATTCTAAATGTGCTGATTTCCATAAGCTTTTTTGGTAACACTTAACCCAATTATAGACTTAATAATTTTTGAGGAGCCTTCAGATATTTCTACTGATTCTTCTGATAGCTACAACTATACCCTCATAATTGTCTCCTGTATAAAGTCAATTAGGAAGTAATACCATAACCATGTTCTTTGATCTCATGATTCTGTGTTGTGCAATGCCTAGGGCTATGGGTGTAATTAAATACCTAACTGGAAGACAATGAAGTCATAACATGGAAACACAAAGATGTAATATCTCTCTATTTTTATTTGTATCTCCATTAGACTCACATTTCACATGTAGATATAAACACATTAAAAATTCAGCATTAGTTTAGCTTAAAATACTTATAAATTTTATGACTACAAATTATTATAATACAGTAGAATATAATAGAGTAGAATAGAATAGATGTAGAAAATCAGTTTGTGAAAATATTGTATTAAAAAAAAATAGCTCATGAGTGGAGAACCCAACCCAAATTACAATGACGACAACAACCACCACCACCACCAAACAGAAGAAACTTCACTAGCTCAACAGTGTAGTATCAATACAGCCCCTCCCTCACTGATAATACCATGATAAATTATACATAGTTTTCAATACAAGACTTATATTATCTCCGAGCTCCTTTGGATGAAAATTAAATTCAAATACCATGAGGTAGACACACACATTTCCAAGTCAACAATCCCTCTCTTCATGAAACTTGAAGTCTTGTCACTGACCTCAACTGTAGCAGCAGGTTCTCCTAGGGAAATAACTAATTTCTCATCTCAGTAGGTTGGTAGCTTTGGTAGATTTGACCTTGGTGGCTTCCAGACCTCCACCCAGTTGCCCTCTCAGTCACCCTCCTTAACAGGGCAGGAAGAGAAAAATCACAAGGAAAACCACATCAGTCAAGATAAAGACAGTGAGATCACTTACCAATTACCATCACAGGCAAAAGAGATTCAACTTGGGAAAGAACAATATCATTTATTGTTAATTAAAGATAGAATACAATGTTGAGAAACAAAGACAGAAACAAAACCACTTTCCTCCATTCCCATCCTCGTTCTCTCAGACTCTCTCATTTCCAGCTCCTCCACCTCCTCCTACCGCACTCTTCAAGCGGTGCAAGGGGGATGTGGAAGGGATGTTGCAGTCAAAACAGTTTTTCTTTGCTGCTCCTTCCTCTGCACATTCATTCCCTGCTCCAGCACAGGATTCTTACAGGACACAGTTGTTCACAAACTTCTCCAACATACAACCTTTCCACAGGCTAAAGTTCTTCAAGAACTGCTCCAGCATCAATCACTTCCATGAGGTACAGTCCTTCAGGAATAGACTGCCTGAGTGGGGTCACAGGTCCTCCAGAAAGTCTGCTTCTGCATGGGCTCCTCACCATGGCCATGGTGCCTGCCAGGAGTCTGCTCTGGTGTGGGGTCTCCACAGGCTACATCTTCCTTCAGAACACTGCCATCTCTTGTGGTGAGGCGTCCTCCACAAGCTGCAGCGTGGCTATTGGCTCCAACATGGCCGTCTCCATGGGCTTCATGGAGACAACCTGCTTCACCATATTTTCTCCATGGGCTGCAGGGGAAATTCTTCTCCACTGTCATGGAGCACCTCCTCCCCATCCTTCTGTGATGGTGGTGTCCGCAGCATTGTTTCACATTTGTTTATCAGCCCACCCTCTCAAATATTCCATGGAATTTTTTGCCGTTTCTTAAATATATTTTCCAGTAGGAATCACCATCTTGGTTGATAGGCTCAACTGTGTCCTATGGTGGGTTTGCTGAAACTATCCAGCTATGTCTAGCATGGGACAGCCCCTGGCCTCTCCTCACAGAGTCAACCCCTATAGCCCCACCAATGACAAAACCTTGTCACATAAATCCAATACAGTAGCCTACCTGCTGAGATTAAAAAATCATAGTAAAGTTTCTTGAGAATATAAAAATAACTTTGTAATTTCTTGTTTAATATATATTGCTTTAAAGTATTTCTATTATTTTATCTACCTTTTTTTTGTAATTGATGTTTTCTTGCTACAAATTAAATAAAAAAGATTCAGCATTTCCACTTTTGAGATGTGAACTCCTGCATGTTACTTTGAGAAATATTTTTAATCCCTCTTGCTAATTTGAACACTAATTATGGTAGCTTTGAATGTGACAGTAGATTTTTCATAAGACTGACACCAGTAGGATGAAAGTAGTGAGAAGTAAGGAGTTCAGATGAGGAGATGATACAAAAATCACTAGACTCATCAGGAGTTCTATGTGGGAAAATCATGAATAAAAGCAAAAGTTATATCCAACAGGCAGATGTAACATGCTTTGGCAGTATCTGATATGGAAAGGAAAGAGAAGGGAAGAGCAGCATTGATGTTAGAGAGAGTCTGAGAGTGATGCTGTTTGAATAATTAAATACTTTGATTCACTTCCAAAGCTGAAAGATGAGAAGAAAAATAATCTAGGTCCATGTTTTGCACACTACGATGTAAGACAGTAAAGCCTGTGGTTGAAGACCTGTTCATTGCAATATGTCAACTAATTATATTACTTTGAGTTCAGTAATGTTGAAAATCAAGTTAAAAAATATTAGTTCCTAGTCAAATGAAACTTTCACTTCTGGATTCAGAATAAAAGGAAAGAAAAAACACGCCTAAAAAGATAGACCCAGTCTCTTTTCAGAGGTACACAGTGATAGGACCAGGGGCAAGAGACACAAACTAAAGTGCAGAACATCTGAACATCAGGCAACACTTTTCTACTGTTAGGGTGACAGAGTACTAGGACAGATTGCTCATACTGGAAATCTTCAAAAGGCATCTGAATAAGGTGAAGGGCAACCTGTTTGAGCAGGGGGTTGAACAAAATGATCTTCAGAGGTCCTCTCCAACCTCAACCAGTCTGTGATTGCTGTCCTTGTCTAGACTTCCCTAGGATGTCTCCCACCCTACCCATGGCCCAAGACCCCATTTTAGTCCCCTAGGTTCATCATTCCCTTGCCCCAGCAATACCACAGCATGGCCACTGGAGTGGTCACGACCCATCCCCATCCCCATGGAAGTGACCAGTACCCAGGGCTGAGGCTGCCTCAGAGCCCTTTGGCTGCTCTGCTGGGCCAATGGGACCGGCCCCAGCTGCCAGTCCCTGGCTGGCCCACCTGGAGAACCCCCACTTCTCCCAGGCCCCAGAGACACATCAGTCCCTGCTGTACCTGAGAACTCATGTCACTGAATTTTCTTTACAAGGGAGAGCAATGTTTCAGCTCTGCCACTGTAGTTTTTTTTGGTTTTAAATTTTATTTTAGTTTATGAAATTTTGAAATCTACAAGTTATCAAGAAAGCCACAGGTTTTATCCCAATTTTAATAGTTGTCTTCTTTCTCACTATGATTTTTCAGTATTTTTGTTACAGCTTTCATATGAAATTATAACTAAGTGAAAAATTGCAAACTATTAGTTACGTATTATGCTGAGCAATGCATAAAGCTTTTGGTGAAATATTTTTGTCTGTGCAATCAAACGCATGCCCTGAAAACTCCAGCTTCACAGCAAAAAAAATTAAACTGTTCCCTTGTATACAATAAGGGTCAAATGAGTATACTAGCATTGCAAATCTGAGAGATAACTTTTTGACAGTAACTGCAAACAAACAGTTTCTTTCATTTCAAGTCAGATATAATCTGTGTTCCCACAGTGAGAATAAGTGTAATAAAGAAATATCTTCTAAGTTAATTTCATGTAAAAAACAGTACTGTAATAAACATTTAATAGGGAAGAACACAGAGCTCTCTGAATTTCATGAAGCTGCCAGTAATTTTTATTGTAAGATTTTAAAGTGTGTGACCCTCACACAAACCCCCCTCATATATCCAGAATCTCTGTGGAAATACCAAACTAAGTACAGGAGTGACAAACAAAAAGTACTATTGTGGGGCCATCAAGCTTCTACAGAAAGGTTACTGTGTTCATACTAGTCAAAGCACAGCATTTCTCAAAGATGTTGAATTTAGTCCAAACCAACACTTATCCTATAATGAGCTATGGAAAAATTATCTCAGATCTTTTGTGACGGACTATCTTGAGCCTAAATAAGTCATTTGTGATACCCTCATTATTAAATGGGTAATTATAATGATGCTGCATAGTGAGGAATTCTGTCCCAGTCCTCACTGCCCAAGAAGACAAATGGCAACGTGATCTAAACTGATTTGCACTTAGTTGTGTAAAGTAAACTGAACAAACTTGGTGAAGTCCCTCCTACAGAATTAATAGAACTAGCCTGGCAAATTTTCAGGGCAGCACAAGAAGAAAAATTGTTTCTTGATTCATTGCTTTGTCCTCATATATGATTACCTCATCTGATTACCTCATAATACTATCTTATCTTGTTTGTACATCCGTGAGATGTTAATGGTCTTCAAATGATACAAACTTTTACCTCAGTCATGCTTTATTTAAAAGGTCATTTTCAGCATTTTTGGTTTACTCTGTTCTCTGTTATTTGTCATTTTCTCTCAGAAACCTAAATCATTATTTCCTACAAATACCATTTTTTTCTTACATATAGAAATTATTGATCTCAGCCTTGCAAACCTCCTTTGGTCAATATCATTACTCTGGAGAACCCAGGAGTGCACAGCAAAACAGAACGAGGTTTGGGAAGGAAAAAAAAAAAAAGAGAGTAGAAAGGCAACCAATACAGTTCCAAATTTGTGCACGACAATTTTAAATGCTGTTCGTGTGGTCATTAGGTCTTTTTAGAATGTCTTTTAAGAATGTATTTTATTATAGACTTTAATATCTTATTCTCTTGATTCATAGAATGCTGACCAAAATTAATGAAAATTATTATTTTATGTGTTACTTATTTACAACCGATTTGTTGGTTAGCTACACATGTTTAACTCTGGTATTGTGATTACCCTTTTTTTTTTGCCTTAGTTTAATTCTTTGACCCAGTGGCCACTAAGTCACTGTCAGGTAACTCCCCAGGATCATTTGCATCTTACCTGACTGCACCCTGTGGATCTATGAATCGCAGATCAGGGTCAAGTGTTATCTCAGAGATCACCTAGCACTATGTAAAGCCCCTTCTAGTAGCTCTCCAATGCCAAATGCAACTTCCATGTCACGCAGCCCAACTCTGTCACCCCTGCCAGAGGCCCAGCTAGCCGTTGACCTTCAGTATTCGCAAATATGCTACTGCAGTAGTCATATGTGAAAAGTTGAAATCTCTAATTTTGGAGAAGGAAAAAGAGGATGACAACTCACCATGCTGAAACAAATGGTCTTGAGGCTTTCCACAGGATGACCAGTGAAATCACTTACCAATTACCATTGCAGGCAAAACAGACTCAAATTGGAGAAAATTAGTTTATTTTATTGTCAACTAAAATATATTTAGGTAGTGAGAAACAGAGATAAACTTTAAACCAGCATCTTTCATTCCTCTGCCTCCCCCTTCATGAGCAGCATGGTGGTGGAAGGAGGGAGAATGGGAGATTATCGTCAATACATAGCGATTTCTTTCTTCCACCTCACACCTTTCCCCTTCTCCAGTGTATGTCCTCTCCACAAGCAGCAGTTCCAGAGCAAAAATTCTGTTCCACCGTGGGTGCTCCATACACCACAGTTCTCACCAGAAAAATCTCCCCTAGTGTGGTGTCTCCAAAACCTTCAGTTCCTTCAGGAAATTTCCATCTTCTTTATTATGGCTCCTTCACAGGCTGCAGTGGATATCTTCTCCAGCATGGTCTCTGCCATGGAGCACATCCTTCCCCTCCCTCTTCTCTGACCTTAGTGCCTGCAGAATTGTTTCACATTTTTTTCTCATTCCCCTCCCTCACAGCTTCTGTGCAGTGTTTTTTGCCTTTATTTAAAACGTGTTTTTTCTGAGGTATCACCACCTTGGCTGATGAGCTCAGCTGTGTCATGCAGTGGGTCCATTGTAGCTGGCTGGAACCATTTGTGTCTGGCATGGGGCAGTTCCTGGCTTCCTCTCACAGAAGCCGCCCCTGCAGCCCCTCAGTACCAGAACCTTGACACTTACACCCACTGTATTTGTGTGTCAAACCTAAAGGCTAATATCAGCTTTATTTTCTCTCTGAGCACCTACACAGTTCATGGGGACATTGTCGCCAGCCTCAGCAAATCTGAGAATGTGAGAAAGAAATATAGGACTGCTTTATTTTTTAGACATGAGATAGTAAACAAAGGATTGCTGACACTGACTCTTAAACATTATTGTACCATTTAACCCTGGGCAGCAGCTAAACAGCAAACAGCCGGTCTCTCTTGCCTTTCCATTCCCAGGGGAAAGGAAGGGAAAAGAAAGAAAGACTCGTGGGTTGAAATGGAAATAGGTTTAATATAATAACAAAAGCAGAGTGAATTATAATGCGAATATCATAAAATACATAAAGCTAGACTTAGCTGCTGGAACAAGTACTCCCATTAATGAACATTAGGCACACTGCAAGCACAGTGAGTCCAGTAAAATGCAGAGATCACAGCAAGTGTAGGGAAGTTATGAGAATCAGGCAATGGGAGGAGAAGCAGGACCAGGAACCCTCAAAGTGGTCACCAAAGAGGAACGTCAGAACCCAGCAACTTCCTGCTTATATTGGAGTGTGATGTTCATGGTACGGAATACCTCATTGATCAGTCTAGATGTCAATCTAGGTGCTGTCCAATTATGTTTCCTCCCAGCTGCCATCTTGCACCTGCAACTGGACAGCTGAAAAGTCCTTAGGAACAAATTTATTTATTAGGCACTAATCTCTTTCCATTGAATAGAAAAGAAGGCTAGGGTGGCTATTAATACTTCCCATATATAAATTAATCTCAGAAATATATAAAGTTAGGTAAAATTAATCCTACATGTTTTGTCTACATAGACAATTTCATTTTAACTATAAATTATTTAGAAGGGTTTTTTTTTTTCTCTTTTCTGAAAATCTAGAATTCCTTATTCTGAGCAGAAGTAATCTTTTTGTCCGTGACATTATTTAGAAATAGCTTACTTTTCAAAATGTCACAAAGAAGAAAAAGCCCAATGAGTGACGTACAACTAAGAAAACAAAGTCACTCTGAAAAATGTAGGGAAATCCCTCAACCTTTAGAAAACCTCTGAAAATATGATAGCAATAAAGATATTGCATCATTCATTTAAATATTTGTGTATTTCACATTTGTGTACATTGACAGCTATTCAGCTGAAAATGGAAAGTATTTTACTATTTTTAATGTATTTCAATTACTGTTAATTTATGTCTGCGTGGGAAGGAAATCTTCCTGGACCTTCTACACCTATGATTTTCTTTATATGCTCTGTTATCTCTAGCAGAGATAACATGAAATTATTATATGAAGTGCACATAATGTAGATGAATTGTTTTACTCATTAACAGCTAGAAATCTTTTCCATCTCTGAGGTTATTAAAAATTTTTTTAAGGTGTTGAACCACTCATACCTTTTTTTTTTTTTTTTTTTTTTTTTCTTTCGTGGAAAGACATAAAAAGATTTGAATGCTTAAAGGTAAAATAGTGTCTCTGTGGTTGAAAATGCAAATGCCTGAAGGATCCTACGCATATTAATAGCATTGTTTGACTAGAGAAAAATTGTTTGATATTTTTAGGTAGATTTTTAGAGAATGAAAAAAGTATCACCCCATGGCCCTTAGGGAGGATGGGAATATCTTTTATCAGGCTTGTTTTCAGGGTATCAGTCTGAATAGGAGCCAGAACAATGTCAAGATATTTTTGTCAGAAGTTCAGAACTATAAGCCTGAACAAGGAGTTTTGCTACATTTAGATCCAAAGGAAAAGGATTTTACTTATGCACATATATATGTTACTATTCTGACTTCTTCTATACTAAATATTTATTCAAGATGTCTACGAGGATGATCGAAGTGATCTAAGAGGAAGAAGAACAGGGAATGTTTTAGCACATACAAGAAAAAATTCTTATTGGAAATTAACCCCATGATTCACACATTTTCATTTGTGTTTTTCTTTAGCTTATTCCATATTTGTTTCCTAGATCATGCAATAGTTCAGCAGTAGAATAACACTGATGAGAGAGTATGAAAGAGAGTATGAATTCACTGTCAATGTGTTTCTACGTTGGAACATGCTCAGAATGTGCATCTATGACCTGATGAATGCTCATCCTGCAGTGTATTACGTATTTTTTAGTTCTGGGTTTTTTTGTTTGTTTGGGTACACTTGTTTGATTTTTTTTTTTTCTTTTAATTAGAATAGCTTGGAAGACAATCTTATTTAAATGGCTCAGGGCACTGTGCACCATATGCCACACTGGCTGTGTGTGTCATACTATGGCATGACACCCATTTTCATGCCAACTACACTCAAACTTTAGAAGATGTACTAAATTAAAAAAAAAAAAAAGTGCAAGATCTTAGACATCTGCTTTAGAAATGCACGCTTATTATTATTTATATATATGAATCACTATACATTTGACATTGTGCTAAGCATAGATTTCTACGGCTGAATTATTGATCGTTACTTCAATTAAAAAATATGATCTAACTAATAGCAGTATATGTTGTGTATCTGTACTACTGCAGGCCAATTATCGGAGACCTACAGCCAGGCAGTGATTCACTTGGTCAGATATTTATCCAGGGTTATTTGAAATACTCTTATGATTTCCTTCCAAGCCTTCTGTTGATTCTCCATAATGACATGGGTGTCCTGTAGGCTCTATCTTGTGTCTGCCAACCACATGTGCATCTATTGAATTCTTTAGGGCATGTGATGTGATCAAATAGAACCAGATGACTATGTTTAGGAAATTAATTCCCACACTCATTTTCGCTATGTGGTCCTAGCTTAAGGTTGCTGTCAATGTAGTAATAATAGTGCACACGAATTATTTAGTGAGTATGTCACCTATTTTATCACAAATTATCATGTCTTTATTGGCTTTAGAAATTTTATTTACTTATTCCTAATTTCTCGGCACTGTAATAGCCTCAGTTCTGTTGTTCTTGGTTTTTTTTGTAGTTTTATAATTGAAATATTTGTTTCTCTAAGAAAAGCAAATGAGAAAGAGAAATGAAGCATATTTATCACCACATCCCCATAATGAAACAGTCAATGTTAGATTTAAAACACTTAATAACTTTGTGCTGTATTTTAAAGTGGATACTAGCATAATTTTTTAAGTAGTTTTCTTCAATTAAAGCTTTCAGTACTTATACACTTAGAAATTACACAAACACCTACATAAGCTAATGTTTCAATTTACTTCAATTGTTGGTTCTTATTAGATTCTTACACATACCAGTATCACTTTAAACTAGAGCCTCTGCTATCTTTATACTTAGAGAAATCATGCAACCACACTTATTCTTCCAATCAGCCTCTCACCATGACTTCTATTCTCCTACCCGTAAATCTCAAGTTTAATTCCTTTAACTAGAATTCCATGCTGAGAAGCAAGATCAGCATACTTTGCAGCTGCAAGAACAACCCACTGGCCTTACAGCCTGCTGGTATTTATTGTGCGTTGACAGTGATGGCACCTGATCTAACCTGAAATAGGTTATTTGTTTCTTTTAGCAAAAAACGTCAAGTCCCTGCATGCATAGAGAGTCTAGTGACTGTGATAGAGCTAGGCTTTGATAACAGGACTAATTTTTCAAATGTTACTTTAAAGGGGTGAGCATCTACTCAGTAAACAGTTTACTTTCATACAATAGATTTTCTCTGCTGAATAAGAAGATTGTGTTTAAGTGTACTATGTGGATCATTACCAGTTACTCTTACATTTTTAGTAACTGAATCAAGGTATTAACCGCTTGGATTCTACTTATTTTGTTGTAAAAATAATGTGCCCAGAATTCCAATTAATCTGAAGACTATAGATGTACTTTTATAATCTTTTCTATACATAGAATTTCATGACTAGGTAAAATTTATAGAGAAGGCAAATTGATTATCTTTACCAACACTCAAAAATGTAAGTTCAAAAGCGAAATAATTTAAATGCAAATCACTAAAACTAAGTAGTCATTCTAACAGTTTATTCTGAAGTGTTTGATTTTGGTTTTGTTTTGTTTTTGTTTTTTTAACTGAGATGACACACTGAATAACAATATTGTAGTACCAAAGTAAATCACTATTTGAAGACATCATCCTTTCCATTTCAATTGTATTCCCGCTCAATATAATGCTGAATTTAAGGACCTGAAAACATTTCCAGTAAAAAAATATTCCAAACTTTTGTTTTAAATAGGAAGATAAAAAAGCATTTGTATAAAAAAGTGAGCTCTTGGCTCAAATTACGTGTGAATTACATGAGCCAGAAGAAATTTTTCTTTATTAAGTTATGATATCGCATCTATTTTTAGTAAAAATAAAGGAAAAATATGAACAATATTTTTATCTTCAGGAAAGATACTACTTCATACAGTTTTCCCTGGCTGGCTAGCAGATGTTAGAATTCAGCAGCCTCAAATAGTCAGGGGAAAGCAATTTTATTGAGGTTTGATTTGGCAACAAGAGCTGATCTATCTGCATCCCCAGATTTTAGGATTCCAACCTGGCATGTATTTTGAGTTCTATATCCCACATTCAGCCTTCCCACAGAAGAAGCTACTTAGATCACAGTAATTAATTAAAAATGCCAGACTCATGTACAAATAAATAGCTGTGACTTTTTTCACTTGATAGTGTTGCAACACATCTCTACTTTCCTTCTTTCAGTTTCTGCTCAGAATCATTTTGAAAACAAGGAAGCTGCAGTATGGTTATTACCTGCAAAGTGAATTTGAATATTTACAATGCGTGACACAGAAAATATATTCCTAAAAGGTAAACATGTCAGAGAAATACTGCTTCTGTTTTCCCTAAGATGCCGATATAATTGTGCTTCTGGCCCTAACAGTGCCATATCAGTGGTGTACCATGTCAAATAAAGAAGAAATACTGCTGAACAAAAATAAAGAAACATGTTCTGTGCATTAATATGAACCCTCCCCATGGCATAATTTGATTTTTTTTTCTTAAACAATGTCTTATTTTCTAGATGGGGAAGAAAGTGCATTACAGGTAAAAGTAAACAAAAGCTGACATCCAGCTATTGTGGAAAACAAAAACACAAGGAGCTTTTTTCTTTTGTTGTTTTCTCATTTTGCTAATTAAACCACTTGCACATTTACCATTTAAAAAAAATACCAAAAGGGAAATGTTCACATACACAATACACCTACTCTTTCTCTCTTTTAATTCCTTTAGTTTTTTTGTGGACCCCATTCACCATGCAAGTTATTTTAAGTGTAAGAGCAACAATAGATTTTTTTTCTTTTTTTCTCCATTCGAACACAATTCCATCAGAGACATTTTATGGCCAGAGGTATAAGTGAAAGAAAGGCAGAAAAACCATTTGTCTAAGAGATCCAGAACTGTTCTGCCTCCTTTGTTTGCAATTATTTCTACAGTTAAGAGGAGCTCAAATCTGAGCTGTAGTATATGATGCAGATACCTCTTCAGCTAGAGATTTACTGTTGGTGAATAAACAGAGCAATACCTGTCCTTAGACTACATCCTTTCAAGTATTGCAACTGGAAATCTTCATTTCAAGCTTGTGCCCTTGATGATCCTTTCATGTCTGTTCAGCTACTTTTCTATTCCTCCTTCATTTTTCTTCTTACATTATATATAGGAAATAACAAATAATGCTATGGTGTGCAAAAAAACCCAACATAAAATAAATGCCTTTTTTTGGTGCTTATATAATATGTTTCCCTCTTTCAATAGTTAGGATCTTAACACAGATAAGACAGTCTTCACTGCACCCAATAATGGGATTAAGCTGAATCTTTTGACTTCTCCTAGAATGTTTTGCTTAACCGTTTCTGTATCTTAATTGATAGAATTCCTCCTATGAGTGATAAAACACCATCTTGGAGTAGTGAAAGAATTTATTTTCTTATAATACTGTTGAGGAAGTATTTTATAATGTTCAGTGGGATTTAGCAGGTGTAAATAAGAAATAAAGGTGATGTGATGGACTTAAGCTTCTCTCCATGGACCACCCTCATATACTGTGTACACTACACCTTGGAAACCCCTTAGCAGACACTTTCAGAACAATTACATCTATAATGCTGATGTTAAATAGTTCAATGGTAGGCTAAGAATTCACTTCTGCTTCTGTAATTTCGTCTCAGAAGGGAAGAGATTGTGCCCACAATTTTAATTTGTAAGAAACAGAACACTGCACTGCAAAGTGAACATTGCTTATTTATCTATAACATGTGCTTCAGGTACAGCCTTATGGATATATACCCTGTATTTCACAGAACTGCAAATTCTGCTGAAAACAAAGCATACTGTATTTGAATGTGGCTATAATTTCAGCCAATTATGAATGAAATACACCTGCTTTAAATTTGTGCCGAGCAATAAAAATAATTCAGAACTGAAAAAATCTAATTTACAGATGGTGGAGCCTACCTACATTTACATGCAACAGGCTCTGGGTATTTGAAG
This sequence comes from Pampusana beccarii, assembly GCA_013399365.1. NCBI lineage: Eukaryota > Metazoa > Chordata > Aves > Columbiformes > Columbidae > Pampusana > Pampusana beccarii. The sequence continues at coordinate 57,764 of VWYH01004915.1, read as the reverse complement.
TTTTTATAATAAGGTAGTAACACATGTTTTTAATTGAAATGCAAAGGTTATAATAATATGTTTTAAACATCAGCCAGCCATTCATGTTGAATATTAAACATTTCTGAATCTGTTTCCAAACCATTCCCAACAGCAATTGACTCTCTCCCGTACATTTAAATATTTCTTATGTTATCTGCAAGACACACACCTGGAAAAAAGGCCAAAGCAATAGCTTGTTTTGTAAATCTAATCTTAAAATGAGAAATACTTTTAACAGTGAGATTTACTGAGATTTATTTTAAACATCTCATTGATGCCTACTGACTGAAGTCAAATTAGCTCTTCACCGTGTTTAAAACAATACCAAATACCAGTCAAAAAGAAAAAAAAAAAAACCCCAAACACTTATGATCTTTTTGCCAAGAGAAAAATTAAACCTAGTAATAAGTAGCAGAGTATTTCTACTGAACACATTTCAGGACAGGAATCTGAGCTCAACTGAAGTTAAAAGTGATGTCAAAGAACCTATGTCCACATAAATGAAGATGGTGTAGAACTGGAGAGGGTTACGCTCTCCATGGCTATTCTTATGCCACAAGATTGAGAACATACATGCTGCACTACACAGTACTAATAGCTAATTCAATTTTCATGTGATATCCTGGCCTTTTGCAATTTTCAGGCATTATTAATCCAAGCAGGAACATGATGTGGTCTATATCCCCGCCCAAGATAAACTAATATCATTTGGCAGGAGTTTTAAAATACACAGTGACGTACCCTTCCACCAAATATGTGCAACAGGCAAGGCCCTTTGCACTCTGGGAGCTATGTTTAAGATTTGCTTGAAATTTTGCTTCATGAATGGGCTGTAAAACAAACAGATTTTGAAGCACAGTGTAAAAGAGCTCAGTGTATTTAATGCACAGAGTAAGAATTACACAATCTGTATATTTTTATAATTTTATAGAATGTAAATGGAAGCTGTATCTCCAATTCCACTTGTTCGAGTGGTTTTTTTTTTTAAACTCTCACAAAATGTATAGTCTTGAAACAATAGTCAACAAAAAAATTATTTTACATTTAATTTGAAATTAAAAATTACAATGGTTTTGAAATAATAATCTAGCTTTCATTTTTTTTTTACCATGAATAACTGTCTTTTTAAGAGCTTATCTATTTATGTTCCCTATAAAATTTAGGACTTCCATTAGATAAAGGAATTAAGTAAGTAGGAAAAGGTAGCAAACAAAATAAACATTATCAGTCCCCAAAGGATTTTCTTTCCTGTTAAGAATCAAGAGTAAAATTAAATGTTACCAGAAACAACAGAGAAAAAAGGTACAACGGGCAGAACAGAGACTGCAAAATGAATGCCAAAACAAGCACACAATTTCAGAAGAAGATGAAATAAGCCTTCTGCCGGACTCATCCAACTAGATTTTGCAAAGGTCTTTACTCCAACTCGCAGTGAAGATGTTACTCAATTCATTCTGAGGGCTTGATTCACAAACATGTCTTGCTATATTACATCAAATCTCAAGAGTGACCTTCATAATCACAAGCTGAACATAACTGCTGGGTCAGGATTATGGTTGAGAAGAGTGCACAGTAATTTTGTAATTCCTTTTCCATTTTACGAGAAGCTTATTTCACTGCAGGTGTCAGTGGCACACAGTTATAGAGCTGGCATGTAGCCATTGCTTTGTTTCCTGTGGAAAGGTAATAACTGATGTGCCAATCTCAACATTGGTTGAGTTTGAACAAAGATACCTCCTACCGACACTGAAAGAGTTACATGAATCCACATGAGGGTCATCCTCAGTTTCTCCCCGAAGGTATAGACAGTTTTCTGCTCAACCTATTGACTGCTTCCCATGAGAAAACCACCAAAACCTGCCACATAGAATGAGTTATCTACAGCTCTAAACCAGTGATGAAGTGTAGATAAACACTGGTCCACTACAGTAGCAAAGACTCTAAGAAGTGAAGACACAGGACATGGTGCAGAGAGGCTCACTCAGGCATGAGGTGATAAGAGATGAAGTGCAAACTTGGCATTGGAAATGTTACAGCAATAAGCAACTCACCCATGGTCAGTTAAAGAAATGCAGACCTGAAGATGTATGAAACTGGTTTTCGGGGTAACAAACAGAACAAAAAATAATATTTAACATATATATATAAAAGCCACTATATATAGAAAACTCGGATGTAACATGGATCTGCAAAACAATGAGGAAAGAGGAAAGTGTAGAAGTTCGTTAGCAAACACATAAAAATGAACTCATCTGGATGCTGGAGGAGACAAAAAAAGCTATAAACAGTATATTCCTCCCAGCAAACAACTCCAGAGGCTGAAGACTTAGCATTTTACCTGCAAGTGTATGTGGAAGCAGAGCGCTTCCTTTAAGGGTATTTGGCGAAGGACCTTTCTCAAGATTTTGAACATAATGCTAACTTGTTTTTAAGTTTTCTTTAATGTAAAGGGCTTGTTCCCAGAGGCAAAGCATGGTTTTGAGTTGCTTATTTATGCCCAGATCCATTCCACCAAACTTCAGGTATTTAGCTAAGACATCTGAATAAAAATATACTCTATTAAGTGCCTTTTGTAGTCAACAAAGAGACACTGGCATGCACAGAGGTCTATTCTGCTCCTAGTGACATTGCACAAGTTATTCACTTTATGGCAATTAGAGAGAAGGAGCAGGACAGATTCATAATTTAAGCACCTCAAAGAAGTGCCAAGTCAGGCAGAACGAATCTAACCTTGAGCTGATAAGGTTTGTTTAAGAATGAACATAGGGTCTATCGCTATTTAAAACCCTCTGCCATTACCAGCTGATAAATTCCTTGGCTAATGGCACAACACATATGCAATGTACATATATATAACATATGTAAAAGGAAAGGTTTTTACTACAAGAGTGAGACAGAAGTGTAAAAGGAATGACAGCATCCAAAAAGTTTTTCCACTGTGTTTAAGTGAAGGTCATGTGCAGAAGGAATTAATGTAGAATGATATCAGAAATTAAGCTCACTGTAAGCAAAAAACTTAATTGCCCAATGATCTGAGGTAGTACAAATTGTATGAAGTGAAATTGTACATCAGCAGCTGACTATGTTGAACTACCATTTTTCTACTTAAGAAAAGAAGTAATAATCAATTAGTATTGAGTACTTGCTCCTGCATTGTGTTGACAATTATTTTCTGCTTCTCTGTCTAATCAAGATATTAAATAAACGTTTAGGTGTCTGCAGTTCATAATGAACTAGTGTGGGACCTGCAGATAACAGACAATTCAGAAACTAGTCAGTATCCAAAGGTCTCAAATTTTGAGTCACAGTGCACAATCCATCAGGAACCTAAAATTATTGAGTGACATTACATGTGTTCAACCTCATCCAGATCTTCTACAAAGGCTGTATTTATCACAAGCTGTTTCTTTCAGTCTGCAAGCTAAAGAGCTAGGGAGAGTGTATAATCCCTCTTCCTCACCTTTTCTGTTGGATTCTGCAATCATTTGTATCACTGTTACATGGAATATTATGTTCCTCCACAGTAAAAAAGTTCAATATCTATAATAAAATATATAAGTTAGAGTAGATACTCTATATGATGAAGTAGTCTCCAGAACCACATATGTTAAATATGTCTGAAAGACACTTATTGCTGTTGTGTACAAAAGACACTAAAGAAAATTATTTATCAAAAGAGCAAACTCTATCAAAATTTTCAAAGACAATCGTGTTTTCATTTAGACAGACTAAAAATAAAAGATTTTATGTGTAAATGGAGTTTCCTAAATAGTGAATGCTGAAGAAGTGAGTACACTAAATCTGCTGGGTTTGTATTTAACAGAAACATATTTTTTTCTTTTAAATATAAACATTTTGTTGCCTTATTTATACATTAACTGGAAATCATTACTAATTAAAGTCTTGACTAGTGCAGTTAAATCACATGATTGAATACTAGTTCGATTCTTAAATGGAGCATAACTGTACACATTAAGAATGGCTTAAACTAATGTATACTTATTTACTCTAAGTTCAGTTCTGGATCTGTCAGATTCTGGATTTAAAAAAAACATTTTTTGAGAATAATTATAATTTGATTTGAAAATATATATAATTGATCACAGGGAACTTCAAGTTGGGGCAGATATGCATGGATGCAAAAACCATACCTGGAACAGAGGAAAATGATTTTTCAAATTTTAAACTAAATATTTTCCAAAGATTCTCATTTAATCCTGTCATATTTCCTGTACCTCAGTCTTTGAATGTGTTAGACAGAAAAACTAGGCAAGTAAATTTGAAGCTTTTCTCATGCAAATTTTGTAATTTTTCTCCTGTACTTTATAAATAATGTTGACAAGCATGTATCTGTTCGGTTCCCCACAGCATGTGATTTAATACATTTAAATGCTACATGCTTAAAATTCTACTTAATAAGATCATGCTGGTTTGGAAACCCTATCGATGTGTTACATATTTAAATTTAATTTACGGAAGTCTTAAAACAGACATCCAGTATTTATATTTAAACATATATTTCTTTCTATTTAATTAATCACATTAAAAAATGAAACCATGTGTATAGCATGATTTATAATAGTGATCAACAGACTTTATACTCTCTGTAACAATAAGCAATTTATTCATAAATATTTTTATTGCACAGCTTAATCATAGGGACAAATTTCTCAACTTTTCTTTTGATTTTCTGTGAGTCATCCAAACTGAAAGAAAAAGAGAGAGAAATTATTGATTTCAAAAAGCTAAAAATAAAAATTAATCACTTCCATCTGAAACTACATTTTAGGTAATTACCAAATATACTTCCAGAGAAAATAGTGCTTGAAGAAGTAAAATACTTGACAACAAGAAAGTCTAAAACTAATATTCTAGTTCATTGTATTAAAAACAAACAAACCAACCTACTTTTTTTTTTATTTTTTAGGAAAAACAAACAAACAATAACAAATCTCTCTGTCTTGAAGCACAGAAAAGAGAAGAAGAATCTCCAAGTGACACGAGCCTTATGGATGTACAGATATAATAAATCGTTGCAATGTATAGAAAGTTCTATATACAATTATAGTCTGAATAAAATGTTGACGACCATCAGGATAAATTTATTTGAGGTTATTCTGAAACAGCTTGCCTTAAGTTCCTTCCTGCAATGTAGCTGTTTTACAGTGTGTGGTAACACTGAAACTTTTTGCAGCTTAGTTTCACAGGAGTTTTCCCAGCAATTCCAAATTGAAGCATAGTATTTCAGCCTTTCTGAAAATGCATACTGCAGTCAAAGTGCAAAGAAAATCCTTTAACAGAACGTCTGTTCACACATGTATTCCAGTATTTCTAAGTCACTTTGCACTGAACCCATATCTCCTACAAAGTTACATAAACGTTACTGGTGTCATATACATTCTATGATTTCTGTTAGGCTTATTTTTTGTTTTGTTGTGTTTGTTTCGTTTTGTGTTTTGGTTTGGTTTGTGTTTCAGTGGTTTTTTTTTTTTGTTTGGTTTGGTTTGGTTTGGTTTTAGTTTTGTGTTTGGTTGGTTTTTTGGTTTTGATTCTGGTTAATTGCCACAAAATTAAATGTATTTCTTGTTTTGCATTTAATTTTATATAGCTTCAATATTGACCACTGTTGGATTTGTGCCTTTTTGACAGATTACAGGTCTTTGGTACTCTTTTGCTTCAGTATGTAAAACTCAACCACATGTAATCTATTATTTCCAATAGTTGTCTGTAAGACTTTTAGAATAATGTTTCCTAGAACCTCTATTGCCAAACCTACAATTCCACAGTAATTTTGCTGGTAAATAGCATGTGTATTAAAAGGAAAGAAAGAGAGAAAGAAAAAGAGAAGGAGAGAAAGAAGGAAGGAAGGGAGGAAGGGAGGGAGGAAGGGAGGAAGGGAGGGAGGAAGGGAGGAAGGGAGGGAGGAAGGGAGGAAGGGAGGGAGGAAGGGAGGAAGGGAGGGAGGAAGGGAGGAAGGGAGGGAGGAAGGGAGGAAGGGAGGGAGGAAGGGAGGAAGGGAGGGAGGAAGGGAGGAAGGAAGGAAAGAAGGAAGGAAGGAAGGAAGACTACCCAGCATTTTTTTCTACTAATATATGTAATACATATGCAAGAGCATGTGTTGACAGGACAAGGGGTAATAGCTTTAAACTGAAAGAGGGTAGATTTAGATAAGATATAAAAAAGAAATTCCTCACTGTGCGGGTGGTGAGGCACTGGAACAGGTTGCCCAGAGGAGTTGTGGATGCTCCATACCTGGAAGTGTTCAAGGCCAGGCTGGATGGGGCTTTGAGTAACCCGGTCTAGTGGAAGATGTCCCTGCCCCTAGCAGGGAGTTGGAAATTTATGATTTTTAAGGTCCCTTCCAACCCAAATGATCCTATGATTCTATGATATAAATTAATTATTTGTAATGTAAAAAACAGCACTAACCTCTGGAAGCCATGAACCATCATCAATTTACATGCAGACAAAACTGAGGTTGTCTTCAATTTTAGGCACAAAACACTATGTAATGTATTTTTGAACTAGTCAAAAACCTGAACAAAATCACCGTGAATCTATAAAACTCCATAATCTGTAGAAATGGGATCCAAATGCCAGTACATGCTCACCTTGATGCATTTTAAGTTGGGTAATAATATTGTCACATTGAAGCAATTTTCCTATTAGAACTATCTGACTGTACTATTTCTTGTGACATTCACTTCTTACTTTTGTGGCACCTTTTCTTAAAATTTCTTTTGAATGTAAAGAGCAGTCTACAACATGAACCTAAAACAATGGTTAAAATACAGGCATCTGGGGAATAAGTCTGCTCACTGTTAAATAGCTATTTCCTCTCAAAAGCTGACTAATAAAAATGGCATTAAATATTCCTATGTGCATGTGTTCTTAGAAGGGTGTTCTGTTTTTTCAAAAGTACAATTTAAACATCAAATGATGCAAAGAATGTCATGAGAATAAACCATTGCCCACACCATTCTTAAAATTGCACAGACAATGAAACAGTTGAATGTCGGTTATAGTGGCACCTTAAGAAGTCTCATTTGTGCTGTTTGGTACTATTTTTTTTTCTATTCATCTTTAAAAAAGAAAATAATGGTTTTAAACAACATTGTTTATGTCCTTGAATCTTGGCACATTGAACAAAAAAACAGCTCAATGCTCTGAAATGTGGAATTTCCACCTAAAACATCAGCTAGTTTTACTACAAAGTAAAGTATTTTCTCTCAATATGTTCTATACAGTAAGCAAAGATAACTGTATTGGAATACTTCTAGGCAGAGATTAGTGTGGACTAAATTTAGAAAGACAGGATCTTCATAGGATTAAGAGTTATGCTCACATATCATATTTTAAAGTTAGTCAAATTAGATTTTAGTATCAAACCATACATGATGACAGGAAGTTATGTAAACATAGGAAGGAACACGTATTCATATTCATGAAATATGAACTCAGTTCATAAAGTCTAAGCCATTCTGCTACATTGTTTTTTTCTATGCTAAAGTACAGAAAGATAACCCAAGAATATATGTGGATTCTGATCACTCTTCTTGATTGTAGTTTATACTTCCTCAACTGATGTTTGAAAAAGACAATCCCATGTTCTCGAAAGAATACAAAAGCTGAACCTCAGAACTGTTTAGTCCTTTCCCGTTACTTTAAACTAGAGATATTCAAAGACAGTAATGAGAACTGCAAGTCCAGTATTTCTTTCTAGATAATATCTGTACATTTTCAATTATTTTGCAGTTCCTACTATGACCACAGCTATTCTCAGCAAAAGAGCATGGACTCTGCTGCTATACCCTGCTTAATCACCAAGGAGCTATGATCATCTGTAGGTATACATTCTGGCTTCTGGCTTGTTTTTGTTGTTTTTTGGGTGTTGTTTTTTTTTTTTTTGGGGGGGGGGGTTTTTTTTTGGTTTTTGGTTTGTGGGGTTTTTTTGTTTTTTTTTTTTTTTTTTTTTTTTTTAATTATTATTAAAAGACACCTATAATGGTAACTATTAGGAAAACTCAAACCTCACAATATAATAACCCCTCCTGGTGCTGGTTCTTTTTGTATCATAAAGTACATATCATGAATAATGTCAATATTTTGTTTTACTTCACAGTATGATAATGAATTCAGTATTCTTAAACAAAGCAAGAGGTTATTCCACTACTACAGTAAACAAAAACAAGGGTCCACATAAGAAAATACCACCACCATTCCATATTTGATTTGGTGTGTAAAGAGTTATTTGTTTCATTTTCAATTTCAATTTTTAGCTGTTTGTTTCCATAATCCAGAGTGGCAAGATACCTAGATGAAATTCTTATAAAAATACTACTCCTGTAACATGGCACTTCCCCTCATAAAAAATTAATAGTTTTCGTTGTTAGTTATGATGACTAAACAATTATTCTCCATGTTTTGCCTACAAACTTTCACATGGCTGTGCAGTCTAAATTCGGAGAACACTTTTTTTTTTTTTTTTTAATGTTAACAACAAGTCTTGGACTTACTTAACAGCTGGTCTGTTCTAAATTTATTTTAGGGGGTTTTTTTCTTTTTTTTTTTTTTCTATCTCATGCAGCTGAGCATCAGAAATCTAGTAAAAGTGACTGTGACAGTATATGTTCAAGGAACACTGAATCACAAAAAGAACAGATACTTTTCATTACAGTAGCCAGTCTATTGCTACAGTGTCACTACTACCATTACAATGGAATTTTTGTTTGTTTCCTTCATGAGGATGAAAGCAGGCATTTTATGACTCCAGTACATTTTTACACCATTGCTGAGACAGGTCAAAAATACTGTTTCTTCCTATAATGACCCTTTTAAAAATACAGCTATCCCATGCATATTTTAAACTCTTCTTTCGTTGTCAAGTTACTTATCATGAATTTAATATTCATTGTTATTCTACCCTATAATTAGTCTTCAGAAAGAGGCACCTTCTTAAGAAAATACATTATGATTTACCAAGACATCATGCAAAAGATTGTTTAGAAATGTTTCATGTGATTTTGTACTTGATCTCCACACTGGGGACCATCTGGGTTGAAAGCAACTTTGCAGAGAAGTACCTGGGCGTGCTGGCGGGCAACAAGTTGAACACGAACCAGCAACATGTCCTTGCACCAAAGGTCAACAGCATCTCAGCTGCATTATGAAGCCTGTTTCTAGCAGGTTGAGGAAGGTGATCTTTCCTATGTCATCATCCCTGGTGAGGCTACATCTGGAGTGCCTCTTTCCAGGTTTGGCCTCCCCAGGACAGGAGGGAGATGAACATATTGGAGTGAGTCCAACAAAGGTCTACAAATTAAGGGACTGGATCATGTTTTGTATGAGGAGAGGCCGAGAGCGTGTAGTTTGTTTAGCCTGGAGAAAAGAAGGCTACAGGGGACCTAACAGCAGTCCCTAAATACTTATAGGATGTTTTTTGAGAAGTCAGAGCAAAGCTCTTCACAAAGGCATGTGATGGGATGATAAAAAAAAGACAAGGGAGATCTGAACTGGGTATCAGGAGAAACATTTACATGGCCATGTCAGCCATTGAGCGGATCAGGTTGTCCTGAGAGACTGTGCAGGCTCCATCTTTGAGGGTTTCAAGACTTCACTGACAAAGCCCTGAACATCTTAGTCTGACATCAGAGCTGGCTCTGCTTTGAACAAGAGGTTGGGCTTGCAGCCTGAATTATCCTGTGGTCCTATCTTAACTGCCCTCCATGTGTTTCTTCCAAAGACCATAAGCCTCCTTTAGATCCTGTGCATTATTTAACAAGTCAATTCAGACATCTTGAATACTGTAGGACACCTCAAATGGTGTTAAAACACTATGTATAAGTAATTGAAGTGATGCCATTGCCTCACTATTTGGAATAGATATATAAGCTCCCATTACAGTCAACTCATATCTATTGCAGGACACAATCACCCACACACAATTAGTTGCTCAGTGAAATTTGATAAGCTGGATAACTGTAGCTTATCCAAGACACGTAGAACATGTTTTCAGTTTTAACAGAGGAGATATAGGTGAATCAGAGCCTCAGAGGAACGGTTGATGGCCCAGTGCAATACCTCACAGCACCAACAGCCTTAGTCATGGAGTTAATGGAGAGTGTGTTTGAGCTTACATAGATAGCTAAGGCTTGCTCCAATTGTGTAAAGATGCCATCAAGCATAAAAATCAAATGCTCAGAGGTATCTGCTATGAAACTGTAATCTTGCAGATATAACAGGACTTATGGGAGACCCGCGGGCTTTTTGGAGCAGCAGCTGGACACCAGGACAAATACCCTAGGGCATCTAGAATGATAACAGCAATCTATATGTAACCAACTGATTATCTGAAAAAGCTCTCTGTAGTCTGCTGATATACTGAGCAAGATCTCAGTTCAGCTCACACACACACACGCACACACACATGCACACATACACAATATCTGCATATCTAAGTTTAGAAATCTACCATCTGGAGCTACATTTTTACCCAAGGAAACGTTAACTGTGTTGTATAATAACTAACTCCTCAGGCAAGGAACAGATCCTGAGAGTCAAACGCTGATATGCTGATTTGGACAACATCACTTGCTTTGGTTACAGTTTTTCATTGATAATATAAGAACATAAAGATAAGATTTGAACTGGAATTTCATTTTAGTGAAGGGGTAGCTAAAAGCTATTCTCTCCAGAGTTTCAATTTTCTAACCAGAAAAGTTTTCTTATTTAGTCAGTGTTATTTGCATAAATCTGGACAACTGCTCAAGTCTCAGCACTGGAATTACCTAAAACCTACATACTATGAATGAGAAAATGAATACAGTAGTAAGTAAAAAAATCTCTGAATATTCTTCTTCTTTGTTGATTGGTACCAGAGTTGCAATTCAAGCTTTGATACATGTGCATATATACCCCCGTATACACATTGTTTTATTAGGCATGCATTCATTCCTCTAAAATGTCTGTCCATAAAGGTTTATTTAAGTATGGTTAATCAAAGCTATTTTTACTTAACTAAATAGAATTAAAAATTTGCTGGCAGTTACATTCAGACAGAAATCTGCAGACCATCTGTGACTTGAAACAACATCATAGACTTAGACAATCTTTGGTCTCAGCAAAGCACTAGCCACTTCCCACTTAAAGGACTGCCTTGAAGGCATCTTTACTTCCAGGACAAAGAAATTGGGAGGTCTGGCATGCTCTTCTTATGTTCTTCTTAATACAGACGGTGTTGCACCCGTGCTTTAATTACCTGTCGTAGGAATGCTATGGAACTTTTTTTTTTTCTAATTTAATTAGAAATGGTTTTTACTTTTGGTCTAGAAAACTTTTGGTTTGTTTGATTTTTTTTTTAATAATGCCAGAAACTTCTGAAACATCTGCGGGTTTAGGAACTATCACAGCAAAAGTGATTGTAAACAACTAGAGAAGAATCTACCAGGAATCACTATACAGCTTTTGGAAAAAAAACCCGATCTTTTTAGCTGGAAATTTAAAAAAAAACCCGATGACCCACAAAACCACCCCCCCTGAGACCCTACAAACAAACAAACAAACAAACAAACAAACAAATCTCAAAACAAAATAAACAAAATTAAACAAAATAAACAGTCAGGAAAAATTACCAAACAAGGATGAAAAGTCAACTTTAAAAGCCAGGCTCAGTAGGAAAAATACCTGTAACAAGTAGAGGTATGTACATCCAGATTGATGCAACGCATACAGTTTTCCTTCGAATCAAAAAGAAGGAAAAATACAAGAGTCAGAATATGGAAAATATAATCTAAACACTCTTGTTGCTATTGTAAGCCAAGGAACAACGAGAATTATGCAAGATCTTTTCAGACAATGTACAGTGTAAATACAGCAACACTTGTGTAGAGAACCTTTTGTTGTTGTTGTTGTTGTTGTTCATCTTATTGTTAACCTTATTGAAAAGTCTTAGTAAATGCACACAGTATTTTTTCTGGCAACAGAAATTTTTCTAAGGAATATTTATTTGCTACTTACAAAACCATCTTCTTATAGCTATGTCTGAAAAGCATGTATCCCTAATCTTAACAGTCTTCAGAGGCATGGAACTTAAAGGCTTATAATTCAGGTCATATTACAGCTTCTTTGTTGGTTACAAATTGTTGACATTATTATGTATGGACTTTAAATAGGTCTTGTCTTTTATTATGAAATCAATATCCTGATCACTGTGGATTTTTTCATCTTTCTCTTTTGGCTTGTAAAATCATTTGTTTACTCTATACAGATGTGTTAGAATAATGAATTCCTGCTGAAATCTGGTGTAAATGAATGTTCTGTTCTTTCATTTCCAAGCTGAGTGACTTTTTCATTTCTGACAGAATTGCTTTGAGACTCACATATTTATAGAAGACGTTGTAATAGGTACATGTAGACCTATAATACAGCAGGTTCCAAACCTCCAGTCAATATTATTTTCTTATTCAAACATGATGTCTTACTCTATTATGTCCAAATAAATATTTTAGACTGATTGAAAAAAAAACCTTGAATTTTTTTTTTTTTTTTTCCACATAGATCTGAGACTCAGTACTGAATACCGAAGTTTACTGAAAACAAGATGAGGCCATCCAGATATATATACAATGTATGCCAGGTTATGTGAGCCTTCACACTTCTGGGACTTCTGATAAGCAGAGATTGGTCCTTCTTGTGCTTTGGCTCCAAAACTGAACGCAGAACCTCTGACATGGCATTTAATTTGACATTGCTAATATGCACAAATCTTACAAGAGATCCTGGGATCTGTGAAAAAAACACGACATTCCTGTGGCTGAAAGAGCTTTTGTTGTTTTTTCTGTAATACCTCAGAAACAACTGTGTGTACAGGCAGTTGGTAGGTTTTTTCCACAAAGTCGTAGCCACATCCCATATTCCATCAGCTGCAACACTCACCAAAAAATCAGTTAATGGTTCTGTTTACTCCTCTCCATTTGATACAATACTTTTATCACTGTGACTGATAGCTCATTTGATATGGTTTGGCTGAGAGAAATGGAATGATACTTTTAAATTCCAGGTTTTGACCATTTTTATTTGAAATTTGTATAATGGCCTGATGAGATGACCAGCTGCCAAGTAATGCTGACTTTGCTGCTGATGTGGTATGGCAGTTTTTGCACAATTAGTCCTGTAGCAGTTTATATAGTTTTATGATGCAAAGAGACACCATACTATTAAACAAAATTTTATTTGTGTTACTGTTCCTTTAAGTTATTTTTGCTGTTTTTCCATAGACAGACATAGATTACATAGTAAAAGTTTTAAAATATTCATGTTGTAATCAAAACACTTGATAAAATATTCTAAAGTAGATAACCTAACCACAAGCTTGAACTTAAAAAATGTTTAGCATACTCTCCTTTCTGAAAAGAAAAATAGAATTGACAATTACTCATGGGAAACTGATAAAATGTGGGAGAAATATGGAAAAAAGAAGGATTTAAAAGAGTATAAAAATAACTGATTTTGAGACAGAAGGTAGAAAACAAGCTGAAAATGTAGGCTGAAAAATATTCACAGATATTTGCCCATCTAATGAAGCATATGGTTTCTAGTTGGCGTTATTTGCAAACAGGAGGATCTTTTGGCAGAGAAGCTGACTGTTGAAGTATATTTCAGGCTGTCCTTTTATCTTTCGATAGGGCTAATGTCCTGCAAAGAGTGGGCTTATATCTTCTGAATGGGCAAAATGCCATGCTAACAGACGGATATGAATATTATCGTGAAAAAAATATATTATTAATGTCATTTTTGAATTTGACAGACTCTAGTCCAGAAACACTGTCACAGCAAGATGTGGACAGTCTTTTAAAAAGTGTATGATATTATTATTCAATTTAAATAATTAAGCTTCGGAAAGAATAATTCCATAAGTAACAGTTTAACTGTTTCTGGGGTTTGTAAATGAGGTTTACTGATTAGGAAATATCATAAGAAATATGCAGATGAGTATTTCAAATCTCAAGACAGTTCAAAGACAGTTGCAAAACCAGTTATTCTGTTTGACTCAACAAAGCTTCTGGTGAGGCCAAACATTAGTGCTAACTGAATCATGAATCACATTTTCAGGATTATGCATGCTTAATAATAAATAATAAGAGCATTAATATCCATACATAATTTATAAATTAATAAAATGAAGACTTCACAAAGAAAAGCTAGAATTAAAAAAAAAAAAATTCCCATTCTTGTGTTACTCTTGAAAAAAGAACTAAATTAAGCTTAAAAACAAAAAAGGGGGGAAATTACAATAAGGAAGTCATTAAGAATTAAAGCATCTTTGAATTAATGTTGCAGGATATTGTTACAACTCAAACCAAAATTCAAACATAGACAAAGTATGTACATGTATAATATTGAGAGTAATAATTAATTGTGCATAACCATACTTATCAACATAATGTTTTACTTATGTGAAACAGAATCTGAAAAATTAATACTGAAATATATATAAATATATATTCAAACTAAGAGAAGCAGAGAAGAAGGTTATGTGTTGATGGATATATATGTATGTATGCGCAGCATATGGGTTTTATTGCTTTGTTAAACTACGAAAATTATATTAACATTAAAAACTGAAATCTTTCCCTTATGCCTTGCCTATTTACATGATTACCAGAAAATTCTAAAGCTTGAACACAACTAGCTGGACATAAAAAAAAACAAAAAAAAACAACAAAACCAAAAAAGCCAATGTTTTAAGGAAAAAAAAAAAAAAAGTGAAGTGACTCATTAAAAAATCTAACATCTGTGCTTCTAGTCTTTTTACAGCATGAACCTTTTTCCCCCCCCCCCATAAATAAATAAATAAAATAACTCTATATTATGGTTCAGATCATGTGGGTCACATCAGCATGAAACTAATGCACAGTGACATTATGCCACCTGAAATATTCAACCAAAAAGACCCTTGTCCCTCAGCCTCAGTGTCGTTTTCAACAATGATTCACCTTTTTTTTTTGGATGATGTTAGACCTCAAAAGATCTGAAAAGATACTACAGTAACAACTGACACAGTGAAAAGCTTCTGTACCTAGTGGTCAAGAAAGATGATCTGAAGTTAATAAACTGCTATTTGTGTGATGTTTTTTGGTGGTACAATTACAGTTCAACACATGTTACTGAAGGAAAAAGGATTTGATGATGAATTGATCTTTTTTTTTCTATTTTTCTTTCTCAGATACTCACGGAACAGAGTATTTCATTATGCATCAGCCTTAGAATACCAGCATAACGCATAAAAAAGGAAATATAATTAGTGAAGATAACTATTTCTGGGTGTCAATTTTTTTCAGCAAAATATCTCACTGTCCGCTATGACCTCTTGTAAGGGAAGGATTTCCCTTCTCAAAGACCTTGCTCAAAGCTAAGTCACATGTGACCTACAAAAGAAGCAAGTGCTAGAGGACTAGAGGGATAAAGTCTCTTCAAACTTCACCATAAATTACTCTGGTAACTAAGAACAGGAAGCTATTCCTAGAGTAAAATGTTCTCTAGGGCTTGGAGTTCAGAGACAGGATGCACATATGCTTCATTATTACTAAAACAGGGGAAAAGAGGCTAATATATTGCAATAAGATACTTTTTTATCACCCTTCATTTCAGCTAATCAAAATATGGCACCCATTTATGGTGTATCATGATAGTCAAGAAGGGAATTTGTATGAAAGAACTGTATAATGTGTGTCAGCACCCACACTAAGAATGTTGCAAATACAGTACAGTAAAATGAAAACATAAGTTAACAGCAGGCCTCTTGAGGCTGAGAAGGGACTTTCAAACATCATTAGGGAAGCAATTCTTATGAGGATGCAGAGTAAGAAGATGTAAGAGCTACCCTAGTAAAACATTTGTTGTCCATAATTAGGAGTTTGCAGATCTGTGCTCAAAAGCAACAGGGTTTCATAGTAGTATAGGACAGAACATCTATAAATAGAGTTTCTGTAAAGATGTTCTAGTTGCCTGCACAAAATCAAAACAAGACCATAAGGTTTACATCCTTTTATTTCAGTGAGAGTTTTTATATATACTCAGCTGGAGGCAGAGTAGGTTTTTTGTTTTGTTTTGTTTTCAACTTTGTATTCATTCACAAGAGAAAATAGTTTTCAGAGAATGCATTGAGTACACAATACAAAACATGCCATATTTATATTTTACCATGTCTTGTTTTTCTAATTAAATATATTTTTCTCAGGGAGACTAGGATTCAAGCTAGCTTCACAGGCACTGTTGTTGTTTATTATGGATGCATTAATTTGTTTCTCCACACTTAGCAACTTACAGTTTCTTCGCACTGCTGATATTTGCATTTGTCATTGCGTTGATACTTAGGTCACTTTATAATGACTACTTCTGTAATTTTATCTCTCTAAAGACTAGTCTAAACCTATCTAATACCCTTTGGAAAAACAACACATCCATTCTGCATCTCACTGACAGCTCTGTTGGGAGTTTGAGTAGGTGTAAAAGGTTGCTTTATTTTGTTTCCAGGAAACAGGTGAAATGATCATATTTCCAGGAGAGTTATATTATGAAAAACAGTGAACTTTATGTATGATATGTTATGGTTTTCTGCCAAAACAGAAAATTTTAAGAAAAAAAAAGGTGACTCAATAATATTGATTCTATAAAGTGAAATAACCTCATGATACTCTGTAATAAATCAAGATTTTATAAACATAAATTTTGTGTATTAATTTTTAATTTATAAATCTTTTGGGTGGATATATTTTAAATAGATTTTTATCAAAACAGATTTCCTGTAACGGTCTACAAATAACGGACTTTCTCAGTGACAGCAAAACAGTGACTTGAACATGAAAGGACTTCAGCATACTACGTTTCAATTTAAAACAACTGTCCCTACAGAAGTCTTCTCTTACTCCGGTATTCTGAGCAAAATTTAAAAAATAAATAAATAGATTAGCCATCCCCTACAAGGACAGTTCTCAAGCCTTAAATTACAGGCAGTATTTCCCCACCAAGTTATTCACCAAGGTTTCAGCTAGTATAAATCAAAGCAGTTTGGGATGTTACTAGATCTTTAATGTAGCTGAACACTGTCAAGGCTTCCTTTCAGTCAAAATAAATAGTCATTATCTACCCATGATGCAATATGGGAGCTCCTGTATCTTGATCTCTTGGGGATAAAGGAACTACAGTATTACACATTTTTTCCTCTCCAGCCCTGTTCAGCTGCAGTGCTGTTGTGTCTCTGACTGCTGGGTTTCCTGCTGATAAGAGCAGTTTCCCTCTTCCCCCCTCTCTCCCTCTTGTCACTTCTAGACTGTTCTTCGCCTTCTTTCCCATCCAAATTTTCTGTTTCAAATTCTCTGCCCTCCCTAAAATTCTTGATTTTTTAACCCTTTAACCTCACTTCTGTTAGCTGTTGCAAAATTCAATTGTCTGAGAGAGGCGAGGCTGCCACAGTTCCATGTCCCTAGGTGCAACCAGCAGAGGCTGAGCATGTATTGTCAGCAGGCAGGCAAACCCATGTAGATACCACCTGTATACATATATGCACAGACAGCCATATGGATCAACAAAGGCAGAAAACACTGAGCACTCACATGGACACAGACAGCACAAGTGGCTTTATCTTGTTCCCCTTTCTGAGTGATCAGGACAAACGATTATTAGTGTAAAGTGTAGATACATGTATATCATGCATACAATACAGATCCCTCTAGCTCCTGGGCTCAGACATATGATCTGCCTAGTAGCTGCCCCTGAATCCCAATCTACCCAGTTACAGGCACCTAGATATATGAGCCCCCAGGGCTAGAGCCCCACAGCCCCTTTCTGGCTGCTAATATTCACACCCCCTTTCTCACACCAACACATACACACACGCAGCCTACCCAGCAGCTGGATTGGCTCATCTCTCAGTTGCTTCATTCACAAGACACATACACATGCAAATGGATATCTCGGACAAATGATCCAGACTTATGATCTGACCAGTAGCCAACCCCTAGATCACATGACAGTTGGCTTGGGTATCCTGGTCCCTCCCAGAGCCAACTCTCAGTCCCCCTGTTCTCTCCAGTATCTGCCCCAGACTTACAGTCACTTCAATATTTGATTCCCAAGCTGTTTATCCTACTCATCAGCTATTCTAGCTTGACAGTCTTTAGGGATCACACATCAGCAGATGTATCCATACAATGTGAATGCACCAGGACATCTCCAGTTGCTGGCGTCATTGACACATGGGCCCTCTCCCCCCTGGTCCAGTGTCTGGCAGTCAAAACCCCGATACACACCCATGCACATGGAATAGAATGTCCCTTACCAACAAAAAGAGTTAGAAATTGAGTTTAATAAGAAGATAGGAGAGACTGTGTTGATCAGGTGCAGGGAATGACCAGACAAGCACACTGAATAGCAACTTCTTTGCGTATGACCAGCCTTTTTTTGCCTTTCTTCCTCCATTTCCCCATATTCATTCTTCCTCAAATTTCTTTGACCTGTATGCTTCCTTGTCTTTGTCTCCTTCACTAAACATCTAATAACACATCTTGGCATCCTGTACTGAGACTTGTACATTCACACAATCCAGCTAGGTCACCCTGTAATAAATTGTGTTCCATTCTCAAAACCTCTCCACTTCATCCCTTAAGGATCAGAGGCTGTTCTCCTTTATTTGCAAGACCTCATGTTGTAAGTTGCCTTGTTTCTTATTGCAGATTACCAACACACTAATCACTCTTTCTGGTGGGCCTAAGGAGCAAACAATTCCATGTCAGCTCCCTGTTCACTGAATAACTTACTAGGTTTCTCCACGAGTCATCATTCTTCTTATCTTTGCTAGCATCCCTGTGTTCATGGTAATAGACTTTACACAGATATCCTAAAAAATTCCTTTTTTGTCTTCTTTCTGCTTAAGTCATCTTCTCTCAACACCTCTTATTTCTTTATGTATTACCCTCTATTGCTTTCCAGCTCTTAATTTTGTACCTTTGCTCTCCACCTCTGCCACTTTTTTCTCTGTTTAATAATTTAATGAGTACAGGGAAATTAACTACCTCATTTTCCTTAGGATTTAACTAGAAATACTGCTTTAGCAAAATGAGAGAATCCATGCTGAGCACTGGCACACAAGCGGTGCTTACTATCTGTTCTGTTTGGATAGCATATTAGATAGTTTCATAGCTTTACCATATCCTTCTAATTACAAAGACCTATTGCCTGCCTGTTTCTGTCTGGTAAGTCTTCATTTTCTTTAATATCACTTGTCAGACACCTGAATCTTCTCCAAGTTCTGCTTGTGATTTGGCAATACTTAATACACATATTGCTCATTTGCTACTGAAAATCCCTATCTTATCTGTCCTGTGTATAAGACAGGAGGATCAGGCAACTTGCGGCATAAGGAATACTCAGACACAACCAGACTACATCAGAGGAAGATCAGGTATTCAGCACAAAGCCACTGAAATCAAGAAAACGTCATGGAAACCAGGAAATAGCTGATCCACCCAAAAAAGCACACACAAAAAAAATCAATCATACTGACATCTACCAATGAAATATCATTCTAGCATTCTGTCTTACTGCTTTCTCTTAATGATTTGTGTTCATTCTATAATTAAAATATGTAAATAGTATTCTCTTAATACCATAACTTATGTTTTGGCAGCCAAGTTTCCCTCTTGTTCTCATTTGGGTGCAGCCTACACTCACATGGAACACATACAGGCTAGATTCCATCAGAGGAATGATAATGTCACAAACTGCATTTTATTAGAAAGCCTGTTGAAAAAAAAAATCTGGAAAAGAAAAATCTAGACTCATTTGTGGGAAAGCAAGATGTGCGGTTCCAGCTACCTGGATGATAAAGGAAGATCAATACTAACGTGACCATCTGGACGATGAAAGAAATAGTACTAACATAATTAGATCATAGCAAAATATAAAGGACCTTGGACATATTGTGTTGAAGTACATTTCTCATAATTGTAAAGAGTGATAGCCCAGGCTCGTGAGAATGGTATCTCGGGCTGGATGACTGCCTCCAAGTGCATGGGATGTGTGAATGTTCTTGGGCCTGGTCTGTGAATGAGTGGGAATGTAACTGAAACAAACGTAACATGAGTGTGGTGTGTTTTTAATAACAATTATTGGAAAAACATCTTATGTAACATCTTAGTCCAGGCCCTTATCTGTAAATCCTATAAATTGTCAATGGCTAATAAACAGGGTCTCAGCCTGGCTCAGCTCTCTGCTCTGCCTGGCTCTGCACTCCTTCCTGAACAAGAACTCTATGCCTGTGTGTGTGCATCTTTGTGTCCCGGTGTGTGTCATTCCTCATTGCCGCACTCAGTCTTCTGTAAGTGTTGCATACGTAGTACCAGTACTGGTTAAGATAATTAAAAAGTTGTTTGTTTGTTTGTTTGTTTCTCTAAAGTGGTTTCTGTCAATGAATTGACCATACATTAAACACAATGTGGCTTCTTTGACTTAAAGAATGAAAGCATTTGTAAAGTCCAGGAATTGCTATGCAAAAAAATACATAAAACACCAGTATGTGAGAATGAAAGACACAGGGATCCATGTGGTAGCAAAGACGCAAAGGTTATTTTTGTGTTTGAAACCATGGAAGCACCTGAGAATGGTCATGTAGGTGCTAGGGCTGCTTCTCCCGAAAAGGTGGTAGGAATAGCCCAGCTGAAGTTCATCTCCAACAATACACCAGCATGAGCAACAAACAGGGGGAGCTAGGAGCAAATGTGCACTGGGAAAAATATTATATAATTGCAATCACAGAAGCATGGTGGGATGACTTGAACAACTGGAGTGCTGCTACAAACTCTTTAGAAGGGATAGGCGAGGAAAGAGATTTGCTGGGATAGCCCTCTATGTTAGGGAATGTTTTGATTGTCCAGAGCTTGATGGTGGTGATAATAGGGTTGAGTGTTCACAGCTAAGAATCAGGGGGTAGGCTAACAAAACAGATACCATGGTGGGCGCCTGTTACAGACCACTCAACCAAGAGGAAGAGACAGAGTAAGTATTCTGCAAGCAGCAGGGAGAAGTCTCACAATGGCTAGCCCTAGTTCCCGTGGGGGACTTCAACTTGCCAGATGTCTCCTGGAAATACAACACAACAGAGAGGAAACAGTCTAGGAGGTTCTGGAGTGTGTGGAAGACATCTTCCTGAAACAGCCAGTGAGTGAGTCAAACAGAGAAGAAGCCCCACTGGACCTGTTGTTTGTGAACAGAGAAATTGTTGGTGATGTGGTGGTTGGAGACCATCTTTGGCACAGCAATCACAATATTATAGAGTTTTCTATTCTTGGAGAAGTAAAGAGGGGGCTTAACTGAACAGACACCTTGAACTTCCATAGGGCAGACTTTGGCTGGTTTAGGAGCCTGGCTGACACAGTCCCTTGGGAGGCAATCCTGAAGGGCAAAGGAGTCCAGGAAGGTCCATTGTTCTTCAAGAAGGAAATCTTAAAGGCACAGGAGGAGGCAGTCTCCATGTGGTGAAAGACAAGCTGTTGGGGAAGAGTGGCCTGGCTGAACAGAGAGTTTTGGCTGGAACTCAGGGAAAAAAAAAAAAAAAAAAAAAGTTTATGAAATTTTGAAAAAGAAGTAAAAAAAAAAAGAGAGTTTATGACATTTGGAAAAAGTGGTAGGCAACTGAAGAGGACTACCAAGACATCATGAAATGACACAGGAAAAAAACTAGAAGGGCCAAAGCCCAGCTAGAAATTAGGTTGGCTACTGCTGTAGAAGACAATAAAAAAAAGTTTCTACTAATACCTGAGCAACAAAAGAAGGGCCAAGGAGAGTATCTATTATTTATTGGATGCAGAGAGAAACATAGTGACAAAGGATGAGGAAAAGGCTGAGATACTAAACGCTTTCTTTGCCACAGTCTTTAAAATTAAGATGAGTTGTGCTCCAGGTATGCAGGCTCTTGATCTGGAAAACAGGGACAGGGAGCAGAATGAAGCCCCCGTAATCCAAGGAGAAATGGTTAGTGACCTGCTACACCACTTAGGCACACACAAGTCTAGGGGGCTGGATAGAATCCACCTAAGGCCACTGAGGGAGCTGATGAATGCTCTCACCAAGTCACTTTCAATTTATCACCAGCCCTGGCTGCCTACGGAGGTCCCAGTTGACCGGATGTAGCAAATGTGATGCCTTTCTACAAGAAGGGCCAGAAGGAAGATCCAGGAAATCACAGGATTGTCAGTCTGACAGTGCTAGGGAAGGTTAGAGAGCAGATCATCTTGAGTGCCATCATGTGGCACTTACGGGACAACTGGAAGATCAGGCCCAGTGAGCATGGGTTTAAGAAAGGCAGGTCCTGTTTGACTAACCTGATCTACTTCTATGACAAGGTAATCTGCTTAGTGGATGAGGGAAAGGCTGTGGATGTTGTATACTTAGACTTTAGTGAAGTCTTTGACACTCTTTCCCACAACACTCTCCTGAAGAAAGTGTCTGCTCATGGCTTGGACAGGTGTACTCATGTCTGGATTGAAAAATGTCTAAATGGCTGGGCCTAAAGAATTGTGGTGAATGGATTCTAATCCAATATGCAGCAGGTCACAAGTGGTGTTCCCCAGGCCTCGGTACTGGGGCCAGTTCTGTTTAATATCTTCATCAGTGATCTGGATGAAGGGGTCAAGTGCACCCCCAGTAAGTCTGCAAATCACATCAAGTTTGTCAGGACTGTTGCTCTGCTTGCGTGTAGGAACGCTTTACAGAGGGATCTGAATGAGCTAGATCAATGGGCTGGGGCCAATTGTATGAGGTTCAACAAGGCCAAGTGCCAGGTCCTGCACTTGGGTCACAACAACCCCAACCAACATTACAGGTTTGGGAAGAGTGACTGGAAAGCTGCCTGGCAGAGAAGGACCTGGAGGTGTTGGTGAACAGCCTGCTGAATACGAGCCAGCAGTGTGCCCAGGTGGCCAAGGCAGCCAATAGCATCCTGGCTTGTATAAAAAACAGTGTGGCCAGTAGGACTAGGGAAGTGATCGTCCCACTGTATTTGGCATCGGCGAGCCCACACCTGGAATATTATGTTAAGTTTTGGGCCCTTCACTACAAAAAGACATTGAGGTACTGGAGAGAGTTCAGAGAAGGCAACGAAGCTGTTGAAGGGTCTAGAGCACATGTTTTATGAGGAGTGGCTGAGGGAACTGGCGCTATTTAGCCTGGAGAAAAGGAGGTTGAGGGGAGACCTTGACCTTACTACTCTCTACAACTATGTGAAAGGAGGTTGTAGTAATGTGGGTGTTGGTCTCTTCTCCCAAGTGATAAGTGATAGGACGAGAGGAAATGGCCTCAAGTTGCACCAGGGAAAGTTTAAGTTGGATATTAGGAAAAATTTATTTACAGAAATTGTTGTCAGGTGTTGGAAGTGGTTGAGTCACCATCCTTCGAGGTATTTGAAAGACATGTTGATATGGTGCTTAATGACATGGTTTAGTGGTGTACTTGGCAGTGTTAGATTAATGGTTGGACTTGGTCTTAAAGGTCTTTTCTAACCTAAATTATTCTATGATTCTATATCAGGGTGAAAGAATTACAGAAATTTTAATTTTCACTAAAATCAAAGTGTGTGAACTTAGAATACAAAAAATTAAAATTGCATATTAATTTTTTCAAGTTCATTAAATACGATTAACTATAATGAAGGAAAGTCAAATACAGAAAAATCAGTCTTTCAAAGTTAAGTAAAAACATAGACCACGGTATGAAAATTCATAGACATTAAGATTGGAGTGTAGAATTTAAAACAAAGAGTTTTATCGAGAATTCTGAAATAAGGGAGAATGGGAAATCGAGGAAACAGCTTGGAAATAATCCAACTATCAAGGTTGTCCTCCCAAAAAGCCAAAAGCCAGGAGTTCCAGAATAAAATGCAACACTCAGAATCCAGTTTTCAATAATCCAATCTTGAGAATTGTATGGAAAACCTCAAGTATTATTTATATTTTCTGTTCCTTTCTATTCTCCGAAAGTAATGTTTTCTTAATCTTTGCAGTGTCCCTTGAAATTGAACATATGTGTTTATTTCTGTCCTTCAAAATAATACTGGCAGGACTTCAGGACTGTGGGGTATTTTTTCCCCTAAAAGGCAGTATTTCTCAGCACGTATAAGTAGGTTTCATTTTTTTTTCCTCTTTTTTACAGTTGTTTATATATTCCCATATAAGTAAGAATTTATACTCAGGCTTAAAAGAAATGACAGTCTGTTATGATCCATGTGAACGTATAGTTCTGTGTGACATTCAGAATATCCCAAGGGGATAAAAAAAATTAATACCAAACCAAATTATTTTAACCTACAAAAGACAAACAGCTTCAAACCACAATGTCACTTGTACTTCAGGAACTCATCCTCAAAATGAAATAAAATGAAATAAAATTTATTTTCTGATGGTTCACTCTCTGTATATATACTTGTACTTTAAATAGTAGGATGGACAATATCTCTTTTAAAGAATGAGCCACACCTAGTTGGTTGGTGTAGCTTGATTGACGGCTTGTTTGGAGATATTTCATTGCCTTATCTAACACTGGTAAAATTTTGTAACTTGATTATGTCTTTCAGAAATCTTCCAGAGCTATTTACTTATTGCTTACAGAAACTATGGCCATAAGAGCCCTTCAACTCTCTTGAACTGTTCAGTATGTTTCCAAATTGAAATCAATTTAATTTTATTCTTATTCTAATACTCACAAATTTATTTGAAAAATCAAGCGCTTATTACCACAAAAGTCTTGAGTCAGTTAAGGCTGGTGTTAGAAGAAAACTGCAGCCAAAAATTTCTTCTTTCAAGTTTTCAGGCCAGTTCTATTCTTCAAAATGAAATCTTCCATGAACAAGCACTGTCATCTGTCACACCATAAGCATTTCTTTGACATCCAAAGCTTATTTAAGAGGACTCTCTTTTGAAATTCTCCCACCCATACTCCACACTTCTTTTGCTGTAGGCCATTCCAAAACACTTAAAAAGATGGAGAATGAAGTGAAATGAAGTTACAATATATGAAGTGTAAGTACTGCACACACGCATAACCATCTGTAGGCCAAGCTTTGAAGTCCCTGTTTGGCAAAACTGAAGCTTCTTATCCTTATTTCCCCAAATACTCAGGAGAAAATCACTGCTTTCAAAGCCAGTGCTGGCAGCAAAAACATTTTGTCCAAAACAACTACACAGCAAGTGATTTAACATGTGCCAGGAAGAACTTGAAAAGAGGAAAACATGGCTTTAACAGAATTTTTTTAGTGGGGGAACACTTCTGAAAAGATTATCAATCTACTCTTTTTCAAATCTACTTCTATCTTGTTAATCCCACTTCATAATTTTTTCAGTACAGCATCCCTTATACAGTTTTGGCAGCATAAGTCCAACAGGATCAACATGAATCAAATTACCTCTTTAAAGGTACACCTACTACTTGAAAACGGGTCACTTTTTCTCCCAGTAAGATTTTTTTTATTTGTGTGCTGTTTTGTTTTGTGTTGTGTGTTTTTTGTTTGGTTTGGTTTTTGTTTTGTTTTGTTTTGTTTTGTTTTGTTTTTAACAGCATTAACAGAGTAGTAACATTAGTAGATAACAAAAAATATTGCACATGGAATTACCCTTATAAATGGCAGATAAAAAAATGAGATCAATTACCATACGTACATGCATAAATAAAACTTATTTCCAGTTTTTCTTCACTGGAAGAATGTTGTCGGCTTTTTTCTCCTGCTTCATTTCCCTAAATCAGTGTTGCACCAGAAAAAATCAAGTGTGCCTACATTCTGAGTGACTGCCAGGGGAGACTGACCAAAGCCTTTTAAGATCAGTGACCATCTTTCTTTAGGTTCAGCTGTCAGAAAAATATACTTGGAGCATAACTGTCTTCTCTGCTTACTGAGCCATTTGCTGAAAACTAGCCAAACATGAAAAAAGTAATAATATATACTGATGCATTTAGAATTCATCCTGTATATAGTATACACTTTCTGCTATTCTCACTTTCCCAGACTCACAAAGTTACATGAAGAGTATATACATTATCAGTCTTCAGTAAGGAACTATGATGTAAAATACTGAAAAAAAAAAGTTATTTTATTGTAAATTTACATAAGGTTTAGTTATCAGAAACTTAGGAGGAAGGCAGAAAAGACAAACTTTGGTAGTCCTTCATTGTATTTGTCCTTTTTGCTCTTCACCTTTTTTGATTACTTAGTTTCTGTCCTATTATTTGAAAGTGACAGTCTACATCTCAGGTCCAACAAATATTCCACAAATAAAAGTGCATGTCTGCCACTAGCAGTTTTGCAGCAATAAAAAAATTATGATACTTACCCCTGTAGCAAAGTTTACAAAATTACAGACGAACTGTATTAATTTATTTTCTGAAGAAACCCTTACTCTATTAAGAAAATTAGACACTCTCTAGAATTTGGTGCTTTAGGCCATGGTTTATTGGTTCAGTACAAATATCTTTCCTCTGAACACCCAGAATTGTAGCTGACTGTTCTCTTTGATCCTCAGTGAATCATGAGTTTACACCTCACAGTAAATTTTGGGAAATATGACTAAATTTTGCAAACTAAATCATGTTGATTTATTATATTCTTTTGTTTTCCTCATGGTGGGTTTTATTCAGAGCAAAAAATGAGCTTGGAGGGTCTGTGTTGATGAAAATCAAACAATATTAAAGCACAGCTGTTTAGAATCAACACAGTGGGGGAATTGTTTTATGGACATGCTTTTGTCCTACTGAAATACTGAAGTCTAGATTAAAATCACATAAATAATGAAGATATAGGGCAAATGGGATACATCAAGGTGAGAAGTGCAGAAAAAGAAATTAAGTGGGATGTAAATATGATTAAAATATTTATTTTAATGTGTTCTGGTTCACACTGTAGCTCTCGCTCTAAAGAGCTGAGAAAACAAATCTGCTTTGCATTGGATACATTCGTTGCTTCAATAAGAAAAACAGGCACAATGTAGTTCGTTTACACTAGTGTAACTTTGCACTGCTAATGGTTTGAAATTAAAAACAGTCTGTAGAAACTGTAGAGACAAATTAAGCTGAGTCGGCTTACTCGTGAAAACTTGTCAGAAACCTAAATTGTGGAAGATAGTTACTAATTATATTACCTTTCTGGAGCTTGCTTTTTTATTTCAGGCTGCTAAAGCATGTTTTGGTCTGAAACACTGACATATTTCTCATGATGTGATATATATTTGCATAAGAAAAGAAAAAAAAGAGAAAGTCTTGCCATTAGAAACAAGATGGGAAATGATGAGGTAGAAAAGAGAAAGGGGATGGAGGAAAAACGAAAGAATGAAGAATTACACTTGGCCCTTTGAAGGCAACTGTGAGGCTTATGTGGCCCCCCACAGTGAAAATTAGTTTGACACTCCTGTTTTAGGCAATATTAAAGTCAGTGAGACAGGAATTAGTTTGTGAACTCTATCTACTACAAGAAGATGCAAAATTGCACCTCTACTCCTTGCAAAAGAGGAATGGCTGTGATGACTTCGCAAGCAAATTCACCCACAAGTGTTAAGTCAGAATTCGGATTATTCTAGCTGAATCATTTCTGTCTATGGGTGAGCAAAAGAGAGACAGGAGTAGCTGCAGGCTAAGGCTATTAATATCATCTGTTACTTATTCAGTTACCATAGTGGGATAGATAATATTACTTGAGTGTACCAAAATCTTCGTGAGAAAATTGCATTTTGTCAAAGGAGTCAAAAGAAAGCCATTGTTAATAAAAATATAAATGAAATGCAACATTTAAAAACATCTTTAATGAATATATTTATTAGGAAAAAACAATTATTCAGAAATAATAATTTTTAAAAAGATACTTAGAACTTAAGGACTTTTTATTAATCAGGACAATTTATTAATCATGTCGCAATATCCTTGTCATTATACAGAAATTTCAATTCCAGCCTTTGAACACTGTAACGAGATAATACTAAGATTGCCCTGAGTATCCTGCCATTTAGGTAGACAAAACGTATATTTAGGAAAAAATAAGTAAACAGCAATGAGAATGTAAAGGGAAATGAGGGATGTTCATATACATTCTCCATTTCTTTTTCATATAATCCTTGAAAGAAAACATGATCCTCCACCATAGATACAAGGATTAGGGGTAAAACGTACACGTTGCTTTTGTTCTGCTGTGTTAAGTTTTTAAGAAAGGTTTTAAACATAGACAAGAAATGCTACCATTTAATGGAAGAAAAATCTGTGAAAAGTTCTATAGTGTTATTGTCATCTAACCACATGTATAAGTATATTGTAAATGAATCTGTGTCCAGTTAAATATATAAATAAGCATATGAAAAAAAGTTGGCACTTGTCTGTGTATATTTACAAAGTTTTCTGTCCTGCAGACTTTCCTTCCTCCATTACCTGGAGACAAAAATCTACCTCAACTAACTTCAGTTTAATATTTCTATTAAAATTTTAATTTTATACGTATATATGTATTTAATAATAAGCATCATCACCTATTCTTCTTTCGTGTTGGATTCTTTAATGAGGGAACTAATCCTTCCCTCTAATAAACTGTCAGTGCTTTTTTATGCAGGAGCCTGAATGCATATTCAGTGTATGTAGGCATACTGATGTTACTTGCCATTCATTCTGAAGACCACAGAAAATGTAATACTGTCAGCTTACAACAGACAGGACCTGCATATATATAGGAGTTTCAATAGACTTCTGACAAGTTATAAAACTATAGTTGAAATGCATGAAATTACATTTGTACTTGGAAAACATTACCAAAGGAAAAAAAAAAGAAGTTGATGAGAAAGAGATAAACCTATAATGTGTATTTCGATGACACTGAGGATAAGAGTTAAAATTTTATACTTGTAAAATTAGATACAGATGAAATACGTAGGATTTGATTTTCTGAATACAATATGTTCGGGTAGTTTCCTGTGCTATATTACCATTATTTACAATCCTCTTATTTGTTTTGTTGACTTACTTTATCCCTCACCACCTCTAAACTTTTACTGCTGTAAATATAAATAGATTGACTACCTTCTGGTTCTTTTTCCAAGTTCTGTTCACAAATGACTCTTTATCTGTTATTCTAAATATTTCTGAGCTTGGTTTTGTGACAATTTTTGTGAAGATAAGTTACTTTAATATCAAAATGAAGGACAATAGGTACAGCATAATTTAAAGGATTTTTTTTCCTTTCTTTTGTAGAATTAAAAATAAGGATGAATTGGGACGACTGAGATTGGTAAACAAAACCAGACAAAAACTAGACAAAAATCTTCTCTGATAATTCTCCATATACCTAACTCCTTCCCAGGAGAAAGGCAAGCAGCAGACCCTGGATTTCAGGAGGACAGACTTCAACTTGTTCAGAGTAGGCAAGTAGACTGACTCTCATGTGATGCTGCCCTGAAGGACAAAAGAACTCAGGAAAAATGGTCTTCTGTCAGGGACAACCTGTCCAAAGAACAGGACTGTCCATCCATTTGCAGAACAAAATAAGCAGGCATAACTGGAGAGCAGCTTGCTTGACCAGGAAACTCTTCACTGAGCTCAAAAAGGAAATGGGTGGCAGGTGCTTCCTTTGAGGAACTTTATAACATTGCCCAAAGATGCAGGGATGGATTTAGGAAAATCAAAGCTCAACATAAACTGAAAATGGCCTCTTGAATTAAGTTATTGAAATCTATTTGACAACACCATAAATAATTTCCTGTCTTTCTGAAGACCTGCTTTATGGTCAATTTAGTTCATGGATCCTAGGGTCATGAATAAGGTCATTTTAAACTCCAATAACAGAGTTGTATTATAAGCTTGCTATTTAGTGTCATGGCAATGACAGATCTATGCTCATAATAGCCCAGTTTAAGTGTAATCTGACTTATAAAATACATTTCCTTCCACATAAGAAACAAATTTGTTTTATTTCTTTGTCTGTTCCTTTTCACAGAAAATAGAAATCTAATGTTCATGAGTTGTTACCACAGGTCTTGTGCTAACAGCACTACTTCAGGGATGATCCTCTTTTTATAACTGATAGGTCTCAGTCCCAAGTATACAATTAGGAGAACAGTTTGCTTCCTGGAAACCCAGTACAAATTTGTAAACGATATATACAGAATTATTCCTTTCCCCGCTATTGCTGACAGAATGTTATGGGGCCTTATAATATTTTCTTGGTCATTATTCCACTGTTTCCTCTATGAGGAACTGTTAGGTGTAAAAATTATGTCCAACAGCAGCTACTAGACTCATTTTGTTGTTGGTTTTGAATTAAGGTGATTTGAAGACAGAAGCATGCTGAAAACCTTCAGATGGAGCTAGGTGGAGTAAGAATTACCAAGGAACTTCTTCCTTCTGTCATCTGTCTGTCCATCATATAAGCTCTTCTAGTTCCGGCCTCATCTCCAGCCCATTTCAACTGCTTTTGTTAGAAATCAATCTGCCTGTTTATATGGCAGTATTCATTCAACGTATACTGATTTCTAGCTGCTGGAATAACATATGAATGCTCCTTTCTGACATTTTTATTTCACTCTTTTCCTACGTTAACAATTTAGATAACCAGAAACACGTCTAATGAAAACCAAAACAAACCAAAACAAACAAACTTCAAAATAGAAACAAATTAAATCTTCCCTTAACTGTGAAAAACTGCATTTCAATCTAGGAGACAGGCTGATATTGTTTATATTTTTAACTGGTTTATTTTGTCACATTATTGTAATAAGTTCTGCCTTCCAAACAAGGGATAAAAAGTATCAAAACAAAGCACATATATTTTATAAGAAAGAGAAGGGTCATTCCATGCTTTGTCAATAATTCCCAAATAAATGTTCTGGGTACAACAGAATTAAGTTACCATCAGCTCTTTCAAAAGCCCCTTGAGTTAACATAATTAAATATCAACCTTATAACTGACTGTAGCTCTTCCACTAAGAAAATGGAAAACTTTAATATAATGTTAAAATTCACACTCTGATTCCAGCAATTTCTCTATCTTTAAAAAAAAAAAAAAAAAAAAAAAAAAAAAAAAAAAAAAAAAAAAAAAAAAAAGAAAAGAAAAGTAAATAAAAGAAGGAAAGCTTTTACCTACAAAAGTTATTATTACAGCAATTTTTTGAAGAAAAAGTCTGGGACAAGTCACAAAAGTATGAACATCCAATGGCTTCATGACTTATTTCACATATGTTCTCTGTAATTATGTACTCACTAATATCTTTTGTTGTCACTCTAAGTTTACTTTCACATCTAGTTTTGACAAATGGAACTATACTTTTACATTCAGCAGATGAAACTGGAGTGAGATCTAAGGAAAATTTTAAAGCACAGCATAGACTTTCCATATAGGTGATTGATTCGGTATTTACTAATTAGATACACTTAGAGACTGCAAAAACGGCAGAAGACTACGTAGCATATAACTGTAAAATCATACTTAGCTAGTTTAAGGTCTCTCAAAAAAGTGTCTTTTTGATAAAGTTTTTCTTCTCAAATATGTGGCTAAGGAAATAAATTTATCTAGAGTAATTGATTTAAAGTTTTTTATTACTTTTCAGTTTGATTTGATAAAATGTTTTGGATAAAGTGGGAAAACCCTGCAGTGCCAAGTGTCAGTCATTACAAACACTGTAATTGTTTCAATTAGTTCCACTAGGCATGAGATTGACCTCTGTTTTCTGCTTCTTATGCTTTGGAAACTTGTGATTTGTCAAATCAGTTTTTAAGTGGACTACGTGTTAGACGTCTTTCTAGCTACAGTGGGTGAATTAGGAAAGTTGTATGAGTTGACCTAAAAGTTGTTTCTCAACAGCAGCCTAATGCAGATGACTTCTTATGAGAAGGAACTTTAAACAAAGCCTACACTTGGGACCTTTTTTTTTTTTTTTTTTTGCTGGTGAAATATGACTCTGGGTCTAACGCATCTTAAACCATGTCTCAGAATTTTTCCATTTCTGGAAACATCAATGTACTCAATGTTCTCCAAAACTGGCACAAAAAGACAGCAAAATAGATATAATCCTGAAATAGCTACCCTAACACAAAATACATTTCCCCATGTCTCCTCTCAGAGTGCCTTGATCTTTAGATCACAAACACAAGACTGAGCTGTTATCAAAGGCAAGTGGAATAGGTCAGTAGGCTCAAACGATGAAACGTCTTGATTAATGCAAGTAGCTAATTGATTTGAGTGATGAGGATGCCCATTAAAATGAATTACTTTGTTAGCTTATTTTGAAGGAAATTCAGAGGAAATATGTTTTGCTCTGTGTTTTTAATTTAAGAACTCAGCAAGTGTCTTAGACAACACAATCTTACACCAGGTGATGAAACTCCAGGTGCCAACCCTTGCTCAGCCTTTTGGAGCTTCCCCTTCAGAAATACTGAGCACAGAGCCATATGACCCATTTCCTTATGCAGGAGTGTAAGTAATGCACAGGTCAGAACAAAACCACAGGCTTTGAGTATTCCTTATTTATCAGTTAAGTTTCTAACATGCAATCAAATGAACTGAGGCTATTTAAATTTAAAAGCATTTTAATATTTCTGGATTTCTCACCATGACAGAAGACACAGAGACACAAAAAAGGGTCTTTATTTTATCTATATAACTGAGGTAGATTAGAAGAGGCAAGAAGACAGAGGTGTTGCATTAATACCAATGCAAGTTAACCAGTCTTGAAGAAACACACATTTTGTGCAAAGCCTAGCTGAACAGTTGTTATTAGTCCAGTCATAATGGCATTAACCTTTAGAGTCCAAATTATCTGTTTACTTCAAAGAAAGAAAACAAAATTTTGATAGGGGTGTTTCTCCTCATTCTAGGGTCTAAATTTACAGATTTTCTAAAATTTTCTAAAGTTTTTATTTCTTCACTGGTCTTCATTTCCACACATAATCTACATTTATTACCCCTAAAACCAGTTTTGCCTGGCTCACACTGTTATATTCCTTTAATGACTAATCGCCTGTTGATGAGTTGTTCACAGCCCTGGAGCCTCTGTCATCATCCCATTCACACACTTGCAAGGCCCCTGTTATCGTGTTTTATCTAAACTGTGTTTCATTCTAGGGTCACAGTTTATCCTACACCAATTATTTTTAGCATTTTTTAGTTACAGACATATATTAAAATCATTACAAGAACAGGTGTTTTGTCATACTGTTGTACAAATGCAAGCTAAATCTAAAACAAATAATGTAATAGTCACCTGAATATTTGACAACTGCTGCCAGATAAATACAGCTTCAGACAGACCAAGACAAGTGCAGAAGGAGCACTCCTGCAAACTCACCATCCTGAAAACATGGAGATTTCAGATAAAGCCTTTGGCTTTTCAATAGCAATGGCAATATCATATTTGCTCAGTTACCAGGCTACATGTAGAGAGGAATAAATCTGTTAATGTCTATAATTCATATTTTATACTCAGAATACATTAGAATGTGATAGATTTTTGTTCACCATTCTAAAAATTATTTGTATTTTGCCAATATATGTTTAATGTTAATGTACAGAAATATTCTTCAGTGAATGCAAACTGCAGATCCTAGCAAATGCAAAAACTTTTGCCTGTAGAATCACACTACCAGTTGTTGATCTAGTCAGGCCTCATATTTTCCACAAACACACACAAAAAAAAGGAGAAAAAGACAACTGCAAAATAAGAATAGAAACTGCTATGAATCCCTGTAGATGTTTGATTTTTATTTTATTCTGGGCAGGTGTATCTTGCCACTGAGAGGAAAATTAATTTAGGCAAGTGCTTTTTCTCCTAATTACTGTTTAATGAGGAAGGAGAGTCACACAGATGGAAATATAATCTTCTCTTTGTTTATAAAAAAAAGGACATCAGAGGGTGTCTTCAGAATAAGTCTGAAATGCACAGTGGTATTTCTAAGTATCTGCTAAAGAAGCAGATTATGTTGTTCTTCCATAGTTCTCCCCAAACATCTCCTGTGTAGTTAACACCGAGTAACTTCTCACACTGTGCAGATATACGAGTTATCTGGGATCTATGTGTGCAGGAAGAGCAGGTGCATGGCCCAGGGGTCTGGAACCCAGGTTCCTAAATGTTAGTCATTGCAGCACTTAGCATTATGCCACCTACATCCCCCCAGCTCTTCCTAAATTCCACAGTTTGTGGAAAACAAAGGAAAGTAAAAGATTGTCCTAATACTTTCACTAAGACATTTAAAGAGAGAAATGAGACCTTTATCACAGTTTTATCAAACCTGAACTGGCCTTTATCTTTTAGTCCGCAAGACCTGCTAGCTGCCGTGGAGCTATCTTTCCTTTTATTTAATTTGCATTCTATATATTGGTAGTGTTATTACAGTGAATAAAACTAAAATTGTGCTTAACCATTAAGCAGGACAGCCTAACTAGGTATATAGTGGGTGGCATTACTTAGGGTGGCATCACTATGAATCCATGAGAGAATGATGAATTTAAATTCAGATTTTCTATTTCAGATAATCTTTCTCTCATGGTGTTTGTTGGCAAAAAAAATGACACTGGTCATCGCTGCTGTAATTTGATGGAAAAAAACAGCTATATTAGGAAATAGTATATGGTACACAATTAAAACTTGGAAAAAAAACACTTATCAATCAGAAAACACTTTTTTATTTGTGATTTCTGAGTCCATTTAATGTTATCTATTGAAAGTAAGTATTTGCTTAAACTATCTTTGAAAAGTTTTCATGAGGTTTTATAATATGCTTCTTTATAAAACTGAAGATGAAACAACCATGCACTATGTGTAGAATGCCTGGAGAAATCCCAAGCTCAAATGTATATACGCAAATTGACATATCCATTTCATTCATATTTTCATGTATGACCTCATCCAAAGCCAACTGAAATCTGAAATTGTTTTCCATTGACTTCAGTGACCCTCAAAGTACGGGTCTACCTTAGAAACTTCATGATATTTGAGTCCAAACGCACAAAATTATACATTGCTTAATTGTGTGCAGACTGAAGGCCAAGGTTTTGTAACAGCTGCTTTAGAGTCTGCAGTGCAAAAGTTTGAGATTTGTAGTAATGTCAGTTCAACTCAGAAATTGTATTTCCTGTGGAAATATTTTGGTTTTGTCTGAAAACCTGTAATTTTATGTGGTCATCATATTACACTACATACTTGAGCACTTTCTGCAATGTTAATTTAAAATAAATTTCAAAGAAGTTATCACACATACTATAAATGGACTGGAAGCTTGGACGTGCACTTACAGATCATGTTAAAAGACATTCTGTCATTTCCTCTCCCTCTTATTGCACATTTTGTAAACTTGTCTTGGTTAAAGTTTGTTATTGGGAGGAGGGGAGGGAAACTTCAGCATTATCTCTAAAAAAACCCTGTTCATTTGAAGATTCTTGTCTACTATCCAAATATACATTCAGATTAATGTATCACTTCTATAAAAATAGCTTTATATTTATGATAATTAAATTATTCCCAGACAGTTCTGTGCTATGTATTCTTACAGAAAAAATATGTTTGTGGTAGCAAAGAGATAAGAATCATCTGGATTCGGTTTATAATGGTGGGATACTAAGTCATATTAACAATGAGAACTTTTTTAGATTTAGCTAAATCTAAATTGTTTATCCTTACACTAGACATGCTTGAATTACTGCATAATCATTTCAATGTTTTGATTTTTTATAAATCAATGTACAGTGGCAAAAGAATAACAGAATTGTTTCAGTGCTTTAAACTTAAACAAAGGGTTTTAAAAAACATAAATTGCACCTTAAAATCAGTCCTCAATTCAGTATTTTACTATTTTTAGTGAGAAAACTAATTAAACTGAATCTTATTTAATATATAAAAGTAATAAAAGGGAAGTGAAATGCTTAAGGTTGCAAGATGTTTATTGTCAAAGGTGAAAATCAAGATTTCCAAGTCTCATTTCAGTGTTTTACTGTTAAAATATGATGCCTCATAGGAACAGAGAAGAAATGGAGAATCAACTACCAACTCTTTCCATGAAAAACTTATTTTCTAAAAAAATCCCTATATGTAACATGTCCAGAAATAGCAATGCACCCCATACTGAATATCTAGTGAGTGTCAGACTGAATCTCAGCTCATTACTTTTTCAGTCTTCTTGATTCTGACAACGGCAAAACAATGGATGACAGGAATATAATTAGAAAATATTAATCCTTATTTTTTTTCCGTAAACATCTTTATAGGCCACGGCTGGAGGTGAAGATTATGATGGACATATAAAAAATGCTTCCCATGCACTGCCTGTTCTGCATAGTCTTCAGAAACAGTAGTGAAGACAGTATGGTGATGATAGGTATAGCAATGGTGGTCAGTCGTGGCATCATGATGGTGTCAGTTTCTGGCATCATGGTCTCTACCTTCTCCTTTGATGGGAGAGGGCTCTGGTATGACTTTAACAGAATGAATAGCTGTATTTTTTACTGCTGAGGGCAGCAGTTCTTCCCTACAGGGCAAGAAACTGATGGGTTGACCTTTTTTTTCTCTGGTCGTAATTGCTGTTGGTTTTCCCCTTAGAAATTAGTGTGAACAATCTCTAGGGGAATCTGGTCAGAAATTTAATTATTATAGGAAAGAACAGATTAAAAAGAAGGTGGAGGAAGTGGAAGGTGTTAAAGGGTCAAAAATGTGAAAAGGAGGAATGACAGGTAGACACTGAGCAGAGTACTTTTCATAGGCCCAATGATATTCTACCTAGAGATGAAAAAAGGAAAAAGTGAGTCTTAAAGTTCACAATATCCCTTTCTTTAGTCTGACAAAACCTGGTAGTTGTCTAGGACTAGAAAAAGGTCAATGAGAAATTAATTGAAATGACATTGTTTAGAACTGCAGAGTAGGTTTCCACCTCCATTCCTATTTTCTATCAGAACACAAACCAACTTCCTTTTTTTTTTTTTTAAATAGGAAAAACTCAAATCAGCTGAGTCAGAAAGATGTGAAGCAAATCTCTTGTTGCAGAAGTGGGGATTCAACAGTTATCAACGGTTACATTGGTTGTAACAGACACAGTATGGTCTCCTTTTGGATCTTGCTTCTTCACATCTCTGAGGTTTTTTTTCATATTTCTCCTTATCAAAGGAGTCTTCCTGTCTTCATCTACATCGCAGGCTCCCTCTTTTTTATGCGTTTTTGTGTACCTGCCTCTCTTCGCATTCCAGGATATGCTATGAACAGTCATCCTTATTTACTCCAAAAAAGGACAACATTTTACTTGTCCTTGCTTAGTCACAACTCAATTGCAAGGCAAGACAAGCAGGTGATTTTCCTTTCTGCTTCTCAAGCTTATTAAAAAAACAAACAAACAAACAAAAAAACCAAAAACAAAACCAAAACCAAAACAAAACAAAAAACTAATATTCATTACACACATAGTAAACGGTGCCAGAACAAATGGAAGTCATAAAACCTATTGTGCTGGGCAAGCATGCAGTGAAAAAAGCTTTCAGTTATGTATGGATAAAGAAGAACTACCCTGCAGCCAGCTACAAAGAGACACAGCCCATATTTTATGTGGAATAGAAATAGATGAGAGTGGACTTCATAGAACTTCTAAGAGAAATGGCAACATGATTCAGTGGGTTCTGGCATATGAAGATGAGAAGAGTTACTAAGTAGGATGAACCAAGTGTATTACAATCTTTAACTTCTTGTTGCAAGCTGAACTCTCTAGATGGGCATCTACTTTTGTTTCAGATAAAACATGTTTTGGACAGTTCAAAATAATATTAGACTGTACTGATTTGTTTGAAATAATATGAAGAAGGACGTCAACTGTGAATTCGTAAGTATGGCAGGGAGACTAATGAATTGATCCACTCCAGAAAACTATAATCTAGTCTTGTTAGCTTTGTTTATTTCTTATCAATTTAATGACAGTATTGTATTGTTTTCTTCTGAAAACAAACATTGTTATTTAACACCTCCTAGTACAATACTTCCCAGTTCCCATGCTGGGAAGGAACTGCTTTTGCAAACAGAATAATCACATTTAACCTAATCAAACTGTTTATTTCCTGTAACAGGAAAAAAAAGTCTGGTAAGTAGCTTACTCCTCTTCAGTACTAGAATTTTTCAGTCTTGTTCTGAAGAAGTTAAGCCAATAAGACACACTGAAAAAAATTTTTTTAAAGATATTTTCTCTGAGATGCATTCATTTTAAGTAGAGAAAAATAAATTTTTGATCTTTACAGACCACCCAGCCTCATCATTAATGTATATAAAATTTATAAAACTCTGAATTACAAGCTTCTGACTAATGTACATACATGAGTTTAGTTCCTGAGGGGATTTTTAAAGGAATACTGGTAAATGCCCAAGCGTAATACTGAAATGTAATATGAATGTAGTTCAAGATAACAGCTGTGTGTGTAATAACATTAAACTTCTCTGAACATATGTTGGCATAAATTCTGAAGTTGGGAAAAGGAGAAGACATGCGAATGTCCTGATTCTAAAAGCTTAGAGAATGAATCAAATCAAATTTCTCACAAATCAAGTACTGCTGCTATGCTCAACCATTAGGCACAGCCAGTGGGCAAGTACACTTTTGTAAATATATATCACATTCGTTATTCCAAATCTTTCACATATGTAAATTGATGAATGTGACTGTTCCTTTACCCATAATAGTTAATTGTTCTTCCCACAAAATGCCCTCAAGTTAAATGCAGAATTTTTTCACCAGACCAGATTATTTCTCAAAACATGATTCCTCCTATAACAAGTCACCTCAAGGTCAGAAATAGAATAAATATTATACCATGGATAATAAAGCTAATCTTATAGTTAGCAAACTGAAATTCTTAGTCAGTATGAAACCTTGTATAAAGTCTTGTTTGTTTAAGGGATAGGTTAATACCTTCTGAAGTATATGGGAAGTTTTACTTCATCCAACTTTGGAACAGACCTGGACTTTTCTAAATTAAATAATTTCTGCCTAACTTCTCTGTCGCACAAAATATTCAGGCTGTCCTTTATGACTTTCAGTGTTTTCTTGCATGTTCACTGTACAAAAGACTAAAAGAAACATTTTATTCTTGGGAACCTAATTAATCCTATCTTTATAAATAAATCTTCCTTCCTTTCTCAGCTCCAGATCTTCCTCTCCTGGGGTTTTCATATCGTTTTTGTTCCAAGATTTCAATTTACAAGTTCTCCAGTTCTTCCCTGATCCAGGAAACTTTTTCCAATCTCAAGCTCATGAATTCTCTAACGTGTTTTCCCACAGCTTTCCTTCTATTTTAGTCCCTTAAGTTTTGTCTATACTAGTAATTAAAATGAACCAGTGACCACTTACTGCTTCTGAGGAAGATGGCAGAGTACTTTTAGTGCCAAGGTTGCTAAATTCTTATTTTTCCTTGCCTCTGAAACAATATATATATTGGAAAACTAGAACTGTCCTTAGCCCATGCTATTCTCTAACCATGGAAGAGCAGATAGCACATGCTAAAGCCATGCCTGGGAACCTCCTGACAATTAAGCCTGGCTGAATAATGTCAGGACTGCACTTGTGCTGGTAATTTTGCTGAGTTAATTTAGAAATTAAACAAACAGAAAAACAAAAACCCTTTATGAGCATTTGATTTGCTCTTTTGAGTTTTCTAGTATAGACCTACACAGGGATTTCAGATAGAATTTCCTAGATCACCAGTCTTTCTTGTGGTTACTGTCCTTGTAGAGTATCCCTTGTTCAGCATTGTCAAAGTTACATTTCCTTCCTCTTTTAAGCTATATAATATTCTGAAGAATTCTGCCTGATTGGTACCTGCCTCTGGTTTCACAGCGTGGGCTCTGCTCCCATTTAATGTTTCCCTAAAAGTTTAATGTCATAAAATAAAGTCTGGCATTTGGCTCTGCAAGTTCTTCAGTAGGACCTGCCCTGAGCTGCATTGCAGCCCACAATTTTTGAAACAGTAAGACATGAGGTCAGAGCAAGGACTCTAAAAGAATGTTATCTTTATTTTGGCAACAGACACCTTAGTAAATCAAGTGATGCTGTATATACACATGTAGTGTTCAGTGGAGTGCTATCAAGCTTACTAATGTGTGAGGCTCAAAAGAGAGGGAATATCCATAACTCCTCAGTAATTTAGTTAAAAAATAATGGAGAAGAAACTGTATAGAATAAGAGCCACTATCTAGCACTGCATGTGATTTATGAAGCAAAATTAAAGAGCTCTTATTGAAGTCAGACTACTTTTTGTCAGTGTGGACATGGAATGAACAGCTGGACCTGTACTTTCGTAAAATGTTTGTAAACAAGTGTGAGGGGTTTTTATTATGACTTTTAAAGATATGTGCGTACCATTTAGTATCATGCACTTAAAGTATCAGCAAGCTTTGGCTACTTAGGAGCTATAGCCATTAAGGTAACAGAGCTAACTTCTACTTAAAAAGTAAATTTCAAGAAACACTTTGTGAATAAATTAAATAATTTAAAAGGGAATTTGCAAATAATTTGTAGACAAGATAACGGAAAACAGTAGTTTTAATCAATGTATATAGCATATTTTATTAAACTGGGCAAAAACAAAAGTACAAGTCATAAAAAGCAGTTAAGCTTCCCAGTAGGTCTACTGAGTCATCTTACCTATCAGAGTCAGCAAAGAATTCTTCAAAACACTGTTTAAAATGTTAATCTGTTTAACCAGGCAAGCACAAAATTGAACTATTTTCTCTTGGAGCTGAATGAGCAGCCCACCGTGACTTGTTCTTCTTTTGATATCACTCTGGTGTTATGTGAAAAGACTGAAAGGTTTGAAAGACCATCTTTTTTTTTTTTTTTGGCAAGTAACAAGCATAAGTAGAAATGATGTTTGAAGAATCTCATCTTTGTATTGTTCATGCTGTCTGTAACCTTAGAAATTAAACAAACAGAAAAACAAAAACCCTTTATGAGCATTAGTTTTTATTGTTTTATTTTTGAAGAAGTCAGTTAGGTCTCCTTGAAAGCAGAGGCAATTCTTTTGAAGCTTAGCAACAGGGCTGATATGCTAAATAGATGTTTATAAAGTTGGCATGAGTTGAGCAATATGTCATTTCAATTATCTTTTCAAAATTGTTTCCCAGTTATTATTTAAGACCACAACAGCAGCTGTAACAGAATGTTTCTGAATCAATTTTCTACAGTGAGGTAAGAGCCCAGATAGCAAAGCACAAGTGCTGAATTAAAAGCAGTAAACAAGTAAAGAACAAATTAATCAGAGCATAGTGCTATTTATGTTCCAATATTCCAGAGCAGAGCCAACTGTGGGGTTTTGGTTTTACCATTTGCAGTATTTGTGCACTGTAGCTATTGATTAATTAACAGTACCAGTAAAAAAAAATGGTGAGATAATAACCTAGTAAATGGTTATCTTCAAACTACTTCATCCTTCAATAGAATTCATGTCATTAAGTCCTTCACCTGGAGCTAAGAGTCCTTCCTTTTCTTCACTAATTGCAAATAAGATAAATTGCAAGGACATTCCAGCAATTTTAAGAAAAAAAAAAGAAAAAACGAAAACCACTTTTTTTTAAGTTACCGTCTGTGTTGGTTTTGCTTTAATTGTTGGAATTACAAAATCTCTGCTTGACACTAAGAAGAAGCAAACTACTCTTTTAAATAAAAGAAAATCAAAGAAATTACAAGTCATTTTGAAACAGATGAAAATAATGTATAAATGCATCAAATGTGATAAAAAAGGTAAACATCTAAATTATATAGAATTTTTAATCACTTTTCCAGATTGCTGTTCATACATTGAACTGATGTAAACAAGATGTTTATCCCAAACAATGAACAATGTCTCTGCAATACATTCCCTACCTGAAATTACATAATTTATTTCAGATCTGCCTCATATGTGGGTTTTTTGGTATTGCTGGTTTTTTTTTCTGTCTGCACATTTCTATCACACTTCATGAGATACTCCATCCAAATTTCAATTAAAAATAATGTTAATAATAATAAAACCAAACTTCCACTTACAATTCCTGTGCTATTGTATCAAAATCACCTCAACTTCCTGTTTATCGGTTTTTTAGATTTCAAGTTTCAGGCCTCTCTTTATTTCTCATTATCTATACTTCTTTCAATTGAATCCTTTGTTATTTGCTAGTAATAGTGCACTCCTATTTAATTTATTTCTTCCAAGTCTGGCTTTTTTATCTTCCATATGCAAAACAAACATCCTATCCTCATCATTACAGGCTGTTTCACTTGTTCTTTACATTGTTTTGACATGGAATTCTCTCTATACATCTACATCTACATCCACGTAGACGCAGACTCAGACACTCCACTTTGTTAAAATTAACATAGCAAAATTAAG
Source organism: Pampusana beccarii (assembly GCA_013399365.1). Taxonomy (NCBI): domain Eukaryota; kingdom Metazoa; phylum Chordata; class Aves; order Columbiformes; family Columbidae; genus Pampusana; species Pampusana beccarii. Next base: position 15,355 of record VWYH01004915.1, on the reverse strand, counting down.
TAATGGTGAATGTAGCATACAATCACAATAATCAACCTTTAGTAAGTTTCAGTTTAAATTTTTGGGCATAATTTGTTCTTTTTTTTTTTTTTTTTTTTGGAGGAGGTGGTTAACCACTGAAGATATCAAACTGTTTATTTTGAATTAACGTGTAAAGCAACTTGTGCATTTAGCTATTTTTTTTTTAACAACGTAATTTAAACAAACAAACCAACCAACCAAACACCCCAAGAAGTTTCATTGCAATTAAATTTTAATTAATTTCTAATTTCTAGTTTCTAATAATTTAATTAATTATTCCTTCTGTTTCTTTGTGTGCTGATCTGTGGTTTGGATTGTGACACTTGTTCACTCCTTCTCTTGCCAGTATGATAAACCAAGATGTTTACCCAGCTTTATGATACTGCAATTCAGTACAATGGATAGGCATATCTGAATCAATAGCAGTTGTTTTCCATAAGTAAATTCTGGATGAGTAAAAGACAATTAATCTCTTCAATCCATTTTAATTTATAACCACAATAAGAAAATTAATATTTTCAGCAAAAAGGCAAGATATTATGATGAAGTCCATGATACACAGAATCATTTCAGGTGGGACAGGGTGTGTAGAACAGATACTTTGAAGCGATTCATGAATCACTGATCTCATTCTAATTATTTCTGTTATAAAAGTACTTTTGTACAAATTGGAAGACACAATTAAATAGAAGAGGTGCAAAATATTGACATGGCCCCTGAAATGGAGAAACGCATGTTATCACTGAAGCTGGGATGAGTGGAAAATGGTCATCAGCTTATGAGAGGAAGTGCTTGTCACTAAGGAAATCAGTGACCTAGCAGTGGCTTCTTACTCTTACATGTTATTACCTAAAGCTGATGATTTATCTTGTTGTAGATAACATCACAAAACCAAACCAAACCAAACCAAACCAAGCCAAACCAAACCAAACCAAACCAACAAAAAACCAACTCGAAATAAAACCAAACAAACAATACAACCCTCACCTCACACCAAATATATATGTATATATATAAAGTAGGAAATAATGCCCAGAAAGGGGAATATTAAATAGACAATCAAACACTCTAGATCTTTTAATTTAATGCTTAAGAAAATAGCCCAATTTGGAAAGCTTTAGACTGTGTGTAAGGTTTGGATTCAGCCCTAGCTACTTTTAAAAGTTGGAAGTCTCATTACATATTTTAAAAAAAACTTTAATCTTAAAGCATAATCAACATTTTCAAGCTGACCCTGTTCTTGCTTATCTTCCCTGTCTATTGCAAAGGGATCAACTCTC
>VWYH01004915.1:1689-14026 GCA_013399365.1 Pampusana beccarii | reverse complement strand
TTATATATACACATAGAATAATTTTCTGCTATTCTGACAATGTAAAAGTGCCAAACTGTGGCAAAATATTTTTTCCAATATAATTTTTTAATAAAATATTTTGCTACAGTTATAGTGTACTAGAGGTAAGGACAGACCTTGCCACTAAAAAATTATCTTTAATGAACTTATGGTAACAAAGATACTATTAATAAGAACATGAGTGGCATTTGTTTTACACTACCTAGACAGTCTGGAATAAAAGCATATGAAGTTGCTGAAAGTACAGTGCTGATGTGATGGAAACTGATTCTCAAATTTTCAGTTCTTCCATTTTTTGTCTTAGCTCTCCCTTCTTCATATATGTTCAAATAATTACAGCTTTACCTAAATCAATGATAGAAATATAATAGTCAGCTGTACATGTCAAAAAGTATTTACTAGAAAACAGAGTTTTTCTACAAAATCTCTGTACATTTTTTCTGATCCTTTTAATTAAAAAAAAAAAAAGTCAGAAAAGTTAGTGGCAGTTGTAATGATACTTGAAATGTAGGCTTATAGATATTACATTTCCACTTTATCTTTTTACAACATCTTAGTACTTTAGTAGAGAGCTGTTTACAAATAGCAGTCTTCTGATTTTCCTCAGGAGAAAAAGGAAACCACCAATTATTGCTGTGGAAATAGCTTAAATAAGACATTTTATTTATATCAGCATTGTAAGGAGCTGCAGTTTGCTGAAGCCTTGTTTAAAGATTAGTATTATATGTCAGGTGTGATCCTTCATTTTATTTTTTTTTCTTTCAAAAACTTGGTATTTAAATGCTAAATTAAAAGCAGGCAGTATTTTTTCCTTGTAAAGTTTCAGTGTTGAAACAAGAACTGCATAAAATGAAACTGTAAAAATAGTTTACTAGGTTTTGAGATAGTATACAAAAATGTAGGATTCTACTGGATTAAAGACTGGTTCTTTAAACAGCCACTCAGTCTATAAGAAATGGGAAGTAACACCATACACTAGCAAATGCAGGTGCCCAGAAAATTTCATGATCTATTTGACTCAGGAAAATCACATTCTCACATAGGATGATATGAAGTTGGTCTGAGTTACAGCATTTTCAGTAAAAGTGCAATCACCCAGTCAACAACTGTCACTAAGTTTCTGGTTTCCTCTTATTGGCAAAGATCCAAGAAAGAACATTGCTGCTGTTGGACCGGTTTCTCATTTCTTAGGAGGAACATGATAATACTGTAATACTACCTCGTCTGACAAGAAATTTTGGTAAATTTACAAGCAACATTCTTTTTTTTATATTCATCCTCACTTTCCCAGAGTTAAAAACTAGTGATATATTTTCAGCATTCCTAAAAGAAAAGTTTTTAGTGCTTCAAAGAAGGGAGAAAAGTCAATAACTGGTATTCCTAGTATCTTGAAAAATAGTTATTTGGTTTACTTTTTCACATGTACATAATAATTAACAATATGTGAGATTGTATAGATTAATTAAAACACTGAAGTATATTTTAATTTTCACTACATATAATAACAACTTAACAAATTAATAAAAAACATGGGTGGTCATGGAGATATTTGATTTTGTTTTCTTTAATGAGTCTCACATTTCCTGTCAGCTACACTTTGCAATGTATGACTAAAATTAATACTATTGAAATTAAAACCATATTACTAAACCCTCCCTGGAATACATACTCAACCTCTCATTTTTTGCTTTCAGTGGCTTATTCTGTCCAGACTAGATAAGCATCTTTCAAGCTTCTTTACAAATTTATTTTTAGGAGTTCCTTTATGCAGAAAAATATTTTATAGAAAAAGTAGGGCAATTCAAAACAACATTTAATGTCTGTGAGCATGCTTCAGTGTCATCATTTATAAGTTTCATATATTTTATTCATGAGACCTCTGCTTCCTTCTCTGTTGCATGTTAATTCTGCTTCATTCTGACAGCAAAGACAACCTGTTTTGGGTTCAGTGTAATTTGTAAGTCAGAGGGAAATCTAAGAATCAAACTCCAGAAAAAAATACCATTTCCACTTTTACAGTTCTGTCAATGTCGGTTTAAATGGGCAAGACTTTGAGATGACACGAATTAGCATTTTGCCTACTTAGGGAAAGTTCCTCACTGAAAAAGGGCTACAGATTGAAATGCTCATCAGGTTACTATGTTGCACACCAGTATCTTATACACAGAAAAAAATTCAAATGTTTTGATCTACAACAGTGTTAAACTGATGAAGACATTTCAAATAAAATCAGGTTTCGCATAATACTTCCTGTAATTTCCTGCTAATAAACCCTGTTGGTGACTTGAAAAGAACAGGAAAATCCCAGTGCCACAGTGAATGAGTAAGGACAGGAGAGGTGAAGTCCATTTACCCTCTCCCTCAGATTTTTTTGTGTATCGCCTTATCTTAGCTATAAAATAATAAACTAAGGGCTTGGGGGAGGAGTGAGGACATGACCCAAAACAAGAAAAGAAGCATTTTTGAAAATGAAGAACAAAATTATTTTTTTAAAAAAAGAAATAAATAAAAGCTAACATGTCTTATTAACACAGGAAAGTATTTTATTATATTTCACTGTGAAGTAAATTGTGCATAAAGCTTTCCTTCCATGTGAAGAAAAAAAACAAAACCATTTTCACTAATAAATAAATTGGATATGTATAATAACTATATGAAAGTATATGAACCACTACTTTGCGAGTTTCCACTTGATTCTGTAAAAGATGTGCTCCTATTGCATAATATTTATATATACAAGGCTTTGAATATTATAGTCTTCACCCTTTATTGACTTCCTTCATGTCTTTCTGCTAGTCATGTGCTTTTTAGTTTTAAAGCCATGTTTATTTCAAGCCATTCTTATCTCTTAAAATCTTTGCTTCACATATGGTATATCACATTTCTTAGGCTTTCTTGTTCACAGATCTATGTGCCAGATGTTCTAGGGCACCTTTCCATTGTCTCTATTGATGTATTCTATGCATTTATTTCAACAGACAGCTGATGTCTGGGAGTGTGTATTATATGCAAGAGTCATTAAACATATCTTCTTACAGATTCAGAAGGACATCTGAGTATTTGATGCATTAATTGAGAAATGGAAGCAATAAATGTGCTTAGAATTTCCCATCAGAAAGTTATAGCATTTAACCAAACTTTATAAGAAATTATTTTCCTTAAACTTATTCAGTAAAGTTTGCAACCCGTGTGCTTCAGCCTGAGCTACAGGTTGAAATAAAGGATGCCTGCTGATATCGCTCAGTTTCACGTGGTTTAATGTAAGTACAGAACACTCCAAGATATTTGAATATCATGGGAATATTCGAGGAGCTTGGACAATTATTTTATATATAATTAGCATATATAATAGGTGATAACCATACTGCAGCCTATGGAGGGCTCCATGCAGCAGTAGGTAGATGTGCCCTGCAGGAAGCTGCAGCACATGGTGAGCCCATGCTGGAGTGGGCAGGAGCTGGGGCTTGTGGACAGGAGGCCACAGAGCAGCAGATTTTCCAGCAGGACCTGTGAACCACAGGGAGACCCACACAAGAGCAGCCCATTCCTGATGGACTGTAGCCTGTGGAAAGGACCCATGCTAGACCAGTCCATGAAGAACTGCAGCCCATGGGAAGGACCCATGTTGGAGAAGTTCATGAAGGACTCTTACCTGTGGGACTGACCCCAAGCTGGAGCAGGGGAAAAGAGTGAGGAGGAAGGAGCAGCAGAGATGAACTGTTATAAATTGACCACAACCCCCATTCCCCTTCCCCCTGCACCACTAAGGGGGAGGGTGTAGAGAAATCAGGAGTGAATTTGAGCCTGGGAAAAAGGGAGGAGTGGGAGGGAAGGTGCTTTTGGTGTTATTACCATCCTACTCTATTTTTAATGGACAATAAATTAAATTCATTTTCTCTAAGTGAAGTCTGTTTTCTTCCTATGACAGTAGTTGTTGAGTGATCTCCCTGCCTTTTTATTTCAACTCACAAGGTTTTCTGTCTTATCTTTGCCTCCTGTTCTTTTGAGGAGGGGGTCTGAGAGAGTGGCAAGGAAGGGGGTTTGGTAGCCAGCTAAGGTCAAAGCCTCCACAAAATATTACACCTCTCATAAATTTTTTTCTGGCCTTATTTAAAAGAATTCTAGTTTCTCAAAGGTAAAACTTTTTCTTTATGCACTGAAGACCACATGCCCCATTTCAATCTTGTTTTTCAAAATCAGTAGTGGCAAAAAATATTCAGACTATCCTTGCACAAAATAGGACCAACTACACATCCTATTTATGAGTAATTCTATTTTTTAAATTTCACAGCCTATGAGTTGTTTCTGGCACAGAAAAAAGAAATCAGCTAAAGAGCTTCAGTAAACAAAATGTTGCATTTTCAGTGCGTTACTATCATGGCATGAGTGCAACAGGTTTGCTGCAAAAATAGAGTGTATGTCAGGTTGACACCATATGCTGAACTTAGGCAAATGCTACTTTATTTACTTTGATCATGGGGATACAGGAGAATCACTAGGACTAAATGAGTAATACACTGTTTCAGTGCACTCCTAACATATCATGGAACCAGCTCCGCTGAAACTTGCCTCTACCTCCACAGAGCAGCACCTATCGTGCTCTGCTACAGAGGAACATAACTGATAATGGAATAATGACCAGTGAGAAACTCTGTGGGTCTTATTTAATCAAGTTTAAAAATAAAATGTACTGAAATGGTATGTATCCTATATAGAGGTAGTTATTGACTGAGTTGTATGGGGATTCAATTGAGCTACTATAGAAAATAAGCAAACAAAATCCTTATTTGAAGGGAATTGCAGTTTGTGGAAGTGACATTCAATCTGTTATAATTTAAATCCATGAAACCAACAAATTAAAGAAAATTTTTAGGGTACTTTTGCACCCACACACCACATTTTCTCTGCCAGATTGAAATTTCAATAGCAAATTCAGCCTGCATCTACCAGATGAGAAAACACAGTATGTACATTCAGCCTCTTCCACTGTGTAAAACAATTTCTTAGTTACACTCCCATGCTTCCTCTCCAGTCCCAAATGCATATTGCATTGTTTCCTTAAGCTATGCATATATAATAAGTATGAACACCATATCTTAATTGTGTAGAGGCAGATTTAAAATTATATTTATATTTTGTGGGGTTTTAGTTTTTGTTTTGGTTTGCTTTTGTTTGGTTTGACTTTTTTGTTTGTTTGATTGGGTTTTTTGTTTGTTTTTATTTGGAGATAGGTATAGTTTGCAGTACTGCAGAAAGCTGCAAATTTAAATAGTAATACTTTTTTTTTCATATACACAATTAAAACAATAAGCCTAAAATTAATAAAAAAATTAAAAACAATCAAGCAAGAACAAGAACAAAACTTTGCATCCCTTAACAAGTTATATAAAACTCGTACTGGTCTCTTATATCTGATGTGAAGGTAATCAAAAGTAGTTTTCTGATATAACCAGTATCAGAACCTTGGCTACTGTAGGTTTAAAACTACAGCATTGTTTTACAAACTGTCTTTCTTTGCCACATGTAATTTGATTTAGCAGTCCCTACAAAAGAAAATTGTTGGTGGAACTTTAAGAACAGTAAAAGGAACATAACAACTGTTAGGTATATGTTTGCTACAGAGAAATATCTACTGTTACCAATTCATAAAATATTTAATTCTTGTTGTGAGTAGCAATAAAAGCAAAACTCATTTTGGTATACATAATACTATAATGAATAAACCTTTATATTATCTGTTTAGTATAACATTTTCATTACTGCTTGATTAATCAAATACCTCAAGCGAATTTCGGGTGTTTATGATAATCAGGTAGTTCTCTCATGCTGCAGTTTGTAAAAAGATGGTTTTGGAAATTTGAGGGTGACTGTGTTAGTGTGTAAGAAATCCTCCAAATAAAAGTCAGATTACTTGAGGCAGCAGGGCTAGTACAGAAAATTATGTGAAATAAACAGTGAAGAGGAAGCCTGTGAGGGAGAAGTCAAATTCTTCCCACCTCTTCAAACCCAGGTGAATGTGCTGACTACTGGAAAGGCTCTTCTGAAGCGAGACACTGTGTGAAATAAAGCTTCTCTTAGTAATAGACCTGACTTCTGCTCCACGATCCTAGGACAGTCTATGCATCAAATACAGTGACTGCTTAATATAAAATTGATAAACAATCTTAAGAATATAGAAAGCAGATATTTTCCCTTCTGCAGCAGTAGTCCTAATCATCAAACTGCAAAATGAAGCTTTCACTGGCTAGTAATTAAAATTTAAAAAAATTGTGCCCATTCTCTGGAGTAGAAAACAATTAACTCATTCAACACTGTTTGTATTTTTAATGTGAAATTCTTCATTTCCTGAAGGGCAAAATGGTCTAATCGGTATAAGCCACTGGTAAAAGGCTCTGGACACATGCTGTTCCCTTAGCCTGCCTGGTCTTCTGCTGGGAGAGTATGTAATACAGGCCAAAAACTCTGACAGAGATCATCATACACATAAATGGTATGAATAATGGTGGGTCAACACTAAAGCTCTGTTTATTTTCTCTCTTTTACACTAAAGCTTTATTTTCTCTCTTTTCCTCTGTCCCTCCATACTTGTTTTCTTTTCAAGAATACCCAATTTGAAGGCAGACTATAATGTAAAGTCCCTTTTTGGATTAATAAACTGAAGGTTTTTTCTGAAAAGTACACTTGTAATTCAATGGTTGATTAGCATTTATCAGAATACACTAATCATTCAGGATTTTGAAAGAAAATGTTTACCTTAAATTACTTTCTCTGTAATGAATGATCAGTAGTCTTGAGAATATTCTGAAATGTTAGTCCTGGCTTGATGTATATCCCTAGCACTGGGCATCTTGAGCTCATAATCTCATAGGAAGAATGCAAGAAATCCCAGAGCAAAGTAAGGTCTCTGAAGTTCTCAGTTAGCAATGTAGTTCATCTGAACCAGATTGGTCCTCTGAATCTACTAAGGCATACAAAGTGTTTTCAGTATTTGCTGATACAGTTTACATTATTGTGAAAAAGAATATATAAGATTACTGATGTAATTTACAAGTAATTAATCAGATTATGCAGTAGCAATGGAAACCTAGAGTTTCATAAATTCATTACATCAAATTTACATACCAATATAATCAGCACTGTGCAGATTTCCCTAAAGCACATATACCACTAAGACCATTATCACAGTATAACAGGTATGAATGTCTTTAAAAATTATTAAAAAATAGGTTCACTTTAACAAAAGTAAATTAATAACTTGTTCCTTATATTTTCCCCTTTTTAACCACATAAATCACAATACTGTGCTCTAAAATGTATTATCAGATTATCGTAGATTTTGTTTTCCTTGGTTTTGTCTCTATAATTCTAAAGTAAAAAAGATTCAGAAGGATTTCTTTAGATACACTTAGGTACATAAGTCACCTTGCTTTCTTAACAAAAATAGACCAACCCTAGAGATACTACATGCATTAATATGACAATATGTCAAATTAAATCACAGAACTTTTAAAAAATGATAAGCATAACAACTAGTAGATGCATTTGAAAAACAAAAAAAAACCCCAAAACATTATTTGTTTGCCTGTTTGTTTTACAGTATTTACATTTATATTGATTCTCTCAGAATACGGATAAGTCAAAGAAAACTAATATGACTAAGCAAGTAACATTTAGCACTTTCATATATCTATTCTTCTCTTCATTGCATTGTGACCAACTAGATATTCATCAAGACGATTCAACAAACAGATCAGATAGTAAAATCTATAGTATATACAGTGAAAAATGGAATGTGACTTATTTGTTCTCAATATTGAATCATTTTATGTAATAGTAACTTACAATATTTTTAACAAGATTTAGCTAATTGATAAAATACATTGTAATAAAACAAGATAGGCTAAACCACATGAATGAGGCAAACTCTCTGATCAAGATGTGTATATCTTACATGTACCTATGACAAAAAAAATACTGCCAAATTACTCTGTCCTGAGATACTGCAATTAATATTGTTTACGATATATAGCCTATAAGCATACTTGAGAAGGATACTAATAGCATGAAAACTGATTATATGTTCAGACATAAAAATTCACTACTCTAGCAGAAATAGTAGGAGTTAAATAGAAGCATGAGCTACAAGTTTGAAGATATTTTTTGCTAAAATAATTCATCACACTAACGTGTGATACAGGAGTCTCACCAACACTGAAAGAAACATTTTACAAACTGTCAGGAACAGAATTCCTGCCTAACGATTTAATGTCAGAAATACATAAGTTTTTCTGTGGATAGTTCAGCAAACAGCTCTGTTTCATGCAGATTTCAGTAACAAGTGATCATTGTGTAAGTTGTTTTTCACTTTTTTATTTATATTCACTGTCAGCATTACATGTATCATTTCATTTGTGTTCATGCTTTACGTACTGAACTATATTTATACCGCAGCGTGTAGTCCAGTTTTATTTCATGCAGTTATTGTTTTCAATTTAGATAAGTAAAAATGTACTGTTCACCTACATGCCATCTGACCATGGTCTATAACGAAAATTGTTGGGAAGCCAACTGGAAAATATGCTCTTCACTGGAGTCTTCAATGTTTGGATTTTTTTTTTTTTCCTAATTGGGAGCTATTAAAATAAAAGAGTTTATCTAGGACGTTACTTATTCTCATTACTGTCCATGCTTTTTGGCAGGCATCTGAAAGATAACAGCTGAATGAATACTTGCAAGTTTAATGAGTACAAATTCTCAGTGAAAAGGTCTTATTATCTTGAATGAAATCAAATTAAAATGAAATAAAATGTGAAGAGCAGCAGCATAATGGTTATAACAATTTAAAAAATTGGCTTAGAAAATGTGAAGATGCTTATAGTTGCTGTTATTTCATTGTATAGACAAAGAAACTGGTATAGAATTCAAATGGTGACTCAATTTCTGCTTTTTTGCAATGTATTTCATATTCACCCTAAACAATTTTGTAACTTATGTAGTAATGGATATCAAGAACACTTGCAAAGCATTGTAAATTTTGTATTCTGCTATCTTTATGCCACAGATCAAAGTTAAATTTTGCAGTCTTTTTGACCATATTTGTATGCATAGCATAGACTGGAAGTGTCAGAGATACTTGCCAAATGTAGGTAAGGAAGAATATCAACAAAGTGCTTCTAGGAGAATGACTTTAGATGTATTATCAGCCAAGAGTGACTGTCGGGATATAATATCTGAAAGTTTTGCTCTAGTGCATTGCTACCATGAATGAAGCAGTAAGGCATGAGATCTGGAACATTAGATGTGGTCACAGAATCATAGAATGTCCTCAGTTGGAAGGGACCCACAAGGATCTCCAAGTCCAACTCCTGTCCCTGCACAGGACAACCCCAAAATTCACTCTGTGTGTCTGAGGGCGTTGTTCAGTCTCTTCTTAAGTACTGCTGGGCTTGGGGCTGTGACTGCCTCCTTGGGGAGCCTGTTCCAGTGCTCCACCACCCTCTGGCTGAAGAACCTTTTCCCATTTAGGCTGGGGATGTATTCATCCATGAAGCAGTTTAGTTTCCCCGCTATAATGTGACAAGCTTTTCAACACAGGTCTACAAAACCGAAACATACACTTAGCATATGTTTAAATGCATTCACTCAAGTGCATTCTGATTATCCTTTATATCATAAGTGTAAATAAAAAAATATGTATTTTTTCCTAGTCCTTTAAGCCAAAGTAGCTGAAAATCTTGGAAGCCTTTGAGAGTGATTTTCAAAGACTGACTGATGTTCATATTCTCTTGATAAAAGGAACAGAAATAAGAAGAATAGTCTACTTTCTCTTCTTCCTTGATAAAAATTCTCACAAAGCTATTATTTCTACTTACATAACTTTAAGTTTTTAACAGTTATGTTTATGTCTTTTTCTGCATTTAAGTTTATTCACAAGACACAATTTCAAAATAAACACTTTTATGCTGTGCTGCTCTATCAGTTTATATGACTTCCTATCAAATAAGCATTTTAAGTTTGTTTTGACATTTAAAAAGCAGTATGGCAAATGTTGCACAGAAATATTTACTATTATTTACCTCTAAGGTTTTAAACATTGTGGAATTCTTCTAATATTCTGCATTATCTGCTGAAGACCACTACAATTCTGGAAGTTCACATAAAAAGAAAAATACAAAGTATGGATTTATTTCAGATTGCTATCAGTTCATATCTGATGCTATGAGTCTGACAGCTGTGAATACAAACAGTATTACCATAAATTTGGTATTGATACACATGATTTTAAAAACCAAAACACAAATTATAACATTTAAACAAATAAAAATATAATATGTTAATATAACATAATATCACAGAAGCCAGAATATTTATATACTTGAAAATATGTTATTTTATTCTATATATTATAATGATATATAATATATAACATACATAATATTGTAAATTACACAACATAAATATTTTTAAATACTATATTAACATACTGATAATATTATATTATATGTTATAATTTATATAGTGTATATTTATTATATGCTATATAATTATAACACTGATGCATCATAATACTTATGCAATAATATCATGCAATATTATAATATCAATCTAGGCAATATAATAATGTAATACGATTTATTACATGTTGACAGACAATCAAGGATGCTTCTTATTCCTCCTACATACGGTGAAAAGACACTGAGGCTAATCCGTATACTGCTACAAAAGGTATAAATTATACTGCATGCATAAAACTGGATTTTTTATTATCCTCATTTTAACATCTGGTACAAACCTTTGTCAATTATGATAAGCCTGGAGCTCTTTTTATTAAACTTCCACTGACTTTAAACTACACTTGGTTCATATACTTCTCATGCATGTTACCATTTCAGTGATTGCCATAAAATAGTAGTGAATTGCCCTCCAGCCCCCGGAGACCAAGAAAGCCTAAGGCATTAGCAAAGAATATTATGGATTTGTAGGACATGGCTGCTACAATCTGTATGTGTCTTCAGATGTGCAAACCTCCATTAACTGGAGTCATAGAGGGACACATGTAGCTTCATGTGCCATCCCTGCTCATTTCTGAGCATTAGATCAGCATGGTTATCAAGAAATCAAAAGAAGAAAAAAAAAAAAAAAAAAAAGATTCAAAGAGAGTCTGTGGAGTCATTCTGTAAAAACTTGGGTTATTGCACTTGAAAAATGGATTAAATAACCCTACACAACAGAGCACATAAATAAACAAGCAAAACCCTTAGGTATGTAAGGAGAGAGGCAAACTAATCCAATATTACTCACTGTTAGAAACAGCTTATGTTGTCACCCCATGGCATTGCAAGTTTAAGGCACCTGGGTTAAGTGGTCATCTTTCCCTCAGGGATGATTTACGTAGTGAATTCAAGAGGGGAAAAAAAAAAAAAAAAGAGTGGTTTCTTAAAGGGGGAAAATCATGAAAAGGAAAAAAAACCAAACAACCTGGCAGATGGGCAGGTGTGAACAGAAGCCACTGGCTTTAACACCTCCCACCAACTTAACAGTTTTAGAGCAACCAAAGTCCTGCACAATGGTATGGTTTGCTGCAAGCTGGAAAGTGCACCTTTGATTTCTTGGTAGTAATACACAGGGAGTGCATCAAAGCAATCCAAAACTATCAATTACAACAGAATTTTGAGGCCATGTTTAAATGAAAGAGCAGCTCCAGTTTTAGGAATCTGCTTCCACATGAAAAACCCCACAGCTAGATGAGAAAATTTTGGTCTCATATAAGAAAACTAACTTGACTGCTCAAACTGAGCTTAATACTTCTAGCAGCTGAACTTTTTGCCTGATGGCTTTATAAAAAGTAATTCATCATCTATCCTTTAGAGACAGGATAAATCTGGTATTACCATTCAGTCGGCAAGAGCAGGCTTATATGGTTTGCCCTGGCTATCTTAACAGTAGCACACTTCTGTACATGGAGAATCAGGGTTGATTTTGTCCAGTTGAATAATCCTGTCATGGACATATATGGCATAAATATTGTGGAATTGTAGTCTGAGTTGCATTCTTGAGTTCATTCAAAGAGTAGGCAGAGTGTATTACTCTTTGTCATTGCTTATGTTCCCTTTTGTATGTAAAGTTGCAAGAGAGGTGAGTAGGAAGTATCGTTTTCTGTCCATCTTCCCTTTTAAAGTGACAGAAGAATTTCTCTTGGAGGTGTCCTCACATGTATTTTATGACAGATTACAGGAGCTGCAAGGGAGCCTATGACATTAAAATAATATGTCTTAATATGTCTTCATCACCTGAAGTACAGGTCATTTTTTTTTTT
>VWYH01004914.1:183817-201343 GCA_013399365.1 Pampusana beccarii | reverse complement strand
CCCCTGAGCGGGGAGGACGCAGCCGCGGCCCCCATGGGCAGCGCGGGGAGCGGCCGGGGGTCCCCGCACAGCCCCCTCCCCATCCTGCCCACCCCACGCTGCCCTCGCTATACAGCCACCCGCGCGGAGCGGAGCCACGGCGCCCTCACCGTGCCCCAACCAGCCCAACGCCCTCACCGTACTGTCCTCACTGTACTGCACTCACTACACCGCCCTCCCCGCACGGCCACCACCGTGCCCCCTTCACCCCGGCGCCCTCGCCGTAAGCACCCTCCGTATACTGCCCTCACCGTACGGCCGCCACCACGGCGTCCTTACCGCGGCCCCGGCCCGGCCGCAAGGGACGAGCCCCCGGGTCGCTCTGCCCCGCTGTCCCTGCCGTAGATGCCCGGCTGTCCGCCCTTCCCGCCGGCCGCTGGCACCGCCGCCGAGCTGCCCCCGCGCCCCGCTGCTCTGCGGGTCCGGGCGCTGCAGCGGGCGGGGAGCTCGGGGGGGCCGAGCCGCTGCAGGTACTCAGCGCCGAGCGGGAGGGCGGCGGGGCAACCAGCGGGGCTGCTCGCAGCCTCCTGGCTCCGTCTCCCCGGCGGTCCTACCTCCGAGTCTACGTATTTGGTACCGGACATGCTGCCCCGGGCTGGCTGGCGGCTCTGCCGTGGGTTTCTCTGCGCTATAACGTGTAGGACCGGAGGCAGGAGGATCCCGCTCTGCGGAGCGGCCGGCCGGGGGGAGGTAGCTGGGAGGGAGACGGCTGGCGGCCGGCCAGGGGCTGCTCCCTGCCTTTGGCTGGGGTGGATGACAAGCCGCGGTAGGGCCCGGCATATCGCAGCTGGGAGCCGCCGGGGGTGGGAGGGGAAAGCAGCCCTGCCCCGGCAACCTGGAGGCGGGGGGACCTGGTCCCGGATGCTTGGGCCATGCCGTGTGCGAGGCCAGGGACACGACAGGGCCAGGGACACGACAAGGGCGGGATGCCTTCGGCTCCGCCCTCCCTGCCCCGGCCACCCGCGACCCCCGGCACCAGGTCCCTGCCGCTGCGCTGGCGGGGGCGACGGTGCCTGCGTGCGGCCCGGGCGGCGGGGTGGGGCGGGGAGGAAGGGCAAGGGGGGCCAAGGAAGCAATGAGAAGATGGAAAACTTTAGTTGTATTTCACGTCCAGAGCGAGCGAGGCGTTTGGAGGGCTCCGTTCCCCCCCGGCATTGACAATAATTTACACATAGTCATCACTGCCCCAGGAACAATTGTGGAAACTTGGACATCCCTGGGATGAAGAAAAAGAGATTTTCTCAACTGGTTCATTTCAAAACTATGCAAATATTTAACAGTCCTGCACTTCAACTGTGCTATATTTTTCCCGGGAAGAGACTGACCCATACATGTCTGCCATGCATATTAACCACTGGGATTTGTTTTTAAAGAGGAATGGTGGGTCACTAACATTTTGACATGCTCTGTTCTCAAGGTCCTTTGTAAGCTCAGGGGCATACGCTGGTATAAAAGCTATAAGGATTCATCACTGTAATCAAGATGATTCGCGTTAGGATTGCAATGGCACTATACATCTATGCTTATATTGCATTAACTATATTTTGCCCTATTTTCTGTGTGTTTTTGCAGCCATCATTATTCTGTTAGGAAATCAGACCATGGTGAAAGATTTATAGCATTAACAGAAAAATAGTGACCTTAGTGTTATGCCATTTAGCACAGAATTGCAGCAACAGAAGTAGAAAATTCTTAGCTGCGGTATATTTGGCTTTGACAGTTCAACAGATAAATGACCTTGAAAAAGCCACTGGCAAGGATGGATGTACACTTCACAGAAGTAAATAACTGCACCTGTTGAAAATGCGGTCCACATGGACACACATTACTGATACGGCCATCAGTTAGCAATGAACTTTCTTTAAGTTTATGTTGCTCATAAACTTTAGAACAAATGCTTTGCATGGATGTTTTCCAAGTTTCCAAGTTAGTTGGAATTTTTAAAAGTAACTTTTTTATTGATGTGATAATTCACTTAGGCCATCATTAAAATATCTTCGGCTGTCCAAGCATTTCAATGTGTGCATAGGGTCAAATGGGTGGATTGAAGGACATAGTCCTTGCAATCTTTCAACCCATCTGAAAAAAAAACCCTCCACAAGACAGTGCTTTGGTTTTATTCTTAGGAAAGTTTTTCAATTAGTCAGTGTCCTGCACATAAATCAGAAGATTTTGACCCATCATTCAGTATTACTGGATATCTCAAGGATGACTGAAAACATGAGATATATTTGTTAATTTGAAATGCTGAATTGGTCTTGGAGTTTTTTCTGCAGAACCACAGCCCACTTCAGAAGAAATTTCTGAATCACAGAACACTACCACAGCTCCAAGAATATTTGAAGCTGTAGATATTTATAAACTTTATGAGGTGAATCCCAGAACAGCCTGCTTAAATAGCTGAAATGAACCATCTCATCTGATGGACCTTAGAAGTGCCCACTTGAGCTTAAATACCAAGAAGACCGCCTATAGAAAAAAATGGCATGGCTTCTACCAAGTGCTAAGAGTGAGCAAATTCCATCTGCAGAGATGGACAGGGATAGAGCCATGGCCCATTGCCTCTAACACTGTTGTCTGAGAAATGCTCACAAACTTAACACTCAGATACTTGGCACAGATGGGCACAGGAGTTCTGCAAGAACCTCCCATTTGTCACATCCCCCCCCCAGAGATATGAGTGGGGGGAGAAGTGACTCAGGTTTGTGGGTCCCCTTGGTTGGAAAACAGTACACATAACACTTAAGGTCTGTAAACAAAAGGCTTTTATTCTGCAGCTTGGCGGGATTGGCAAATGATTTGGTGGCAGAAGGATTTACATTATTGTAGGCTCAATTGGTAAACACGAAAAGTTTGTGGCACATGTGGAGCTGTAAATCTTATGTTGCTGTATTACTTACAAAAAGGAAAGCAGAAGAATTGAACTCTAGGAAAGAAAGAAAAGAGAGAGAAAGATTTGACCATCCTCATGGCTCTGCTTTGCATATGATTGTGTGCGGCGTCCTCCAGTGTCTTGTTCAGTTCATGTGGTGAGACTGCTGGGTGGAGTGGTCCTCAGGATGGTGGGTGGGCACCACCAGTGCTTGCACAAGTCTTTTGTTACTGGGGGGTGATTGCGGAAAGGTAGAAAAGTCCTGAAGGGTCTTGGGCCATCTTGAAGGGTCTCAGCTTTTCTGGTGCTGGGCCTATCAGAAAACAGAGATACACGCTCTCCAACATCCCCCATCTCCTGTGTCAGCCAGCCAGCCTTTGTCTGCGGCTCGTTAGCTTGTTGTAATTCACCTTATCACAATTCACCTTATCAGGAATGTCCCATCTCCTGCTACTAGAGATGTCCTATCTCCTATGGCTGGATGAACTGTTTTTGCCACGATGTTTGAGCCATTATCCTTTTCAGTCTCTGACGCCATTACATACAGAGGAACAGCATAGTTCTGGAAAGGGCCCGGTAAAGGCTTGCAGACATCTTCTGGAAGTGCAAAGCTTATAGTCCCCTCTCACTTACTATGAATGGACTATCCAGAGGTGGCCTAAAATTGCCAGGGGTTATAGACACCCAAGCTGGCCTTGGAAATGCCACCCAAACTGCCTTCTCATTAAGCTCTGCTGCATCTTTAATAGCCCAGGTCAGCTGTTGAACAGGAATATAGGCTCCTTTGGCTGCCTAGCTCACTGCCTTCTTCTTCATCATACCAGCCTTAGGTATTTTGTGCACAATTTAAAACAGCTTTTTTGTGCTCCAAAGTCTTGCCTTAACTGAACTTTCAAACCTGAGGATTATCTTGAGAACTTGCTCTAAACGTGGAGCAAAGTATGTGCAAGTTGTGAGCTCTTCTTTTCATTTTGAGAAGGGAAAGGTTTTCATACGGGTAGGAAACATTTCTTCTTAGAAGCCAGTGCAAAAACATACGGATTCAACAAAATTCCTCAAAAAAGTGTCAGAAAATGAGTCATGGAACTGAACTGAATGTCCATGACTGCTCACTGTGTGTCTTTGTTTGGTACCAAACATTCCCTCTCCCTTCACTCCTCCCCCCCCCCCTTTTTTTTTTTAAACTTGTGTAATTATACCAATTATGGTATCAGCAATACTCCTGATATATTCCTATGTCAGCAAGATCAGAATCAGCCCTGGGAAACTGTGTTCTTTATGTATAGTTTCAACAGCAGCAAGGCTCTCAGATAAGAGGCTGTCAGCAAGCAGCCTGCCTTACGCAGAGCACTTCAAAACCTGAGGCTTAGGATAGGAAGATCACTGCTTTTTTTAGTGTCTCCTGTTCAATTGCTTTATGTGCATTTTCAGATATTTTGCTGGATGGAAGCCTGAGCTGCCAGAACCTTTGGCACTGAGCTTTTATCAGTCGTGCTGCTGTCCTCACCCTGCTGCGTGATAACAAGCATTGAGATGGGTTTAACATGCAGGCTAATGTTTTGCTCGTTCTTTGATTTACAGACATAGTCTGGAGGATTCATGGTGGCCATCCTGTCCCCAGTCTCTGTAGAATTTCTGTATTTTAAATTATAAGTCATTGGATGAGAACTTTTCCACTGAGATGTGTGCCCCTTGCCACCAGTATATAGGACTGCACTATCCTGTATGCATTTGTTATTTGGCTTGTTCCTCAGGTCGAAGGAGTAGTTGTACCAGGAGAGGTGGGGAGATCCCTCCACCTTCTTTCTTTCTCACAGCCTCTAGTTAGGATTGATTTTCTTTTACACGGAAGCAATGCTGCCACCATAAAACATTTCACAATAGCCTGAGGGGTAGAAGAAGTAATCCAACACTTGACAGACCTGAAATCAATTTTGCCTGTCTGAGGCGCACTAGTGCACTTGGCCTCACCCTTGGGAAAGTACATTTTCGGTAGTGCACTATTCTGCTGATGTACAGTAACTATATTTTAAAGGGTCTGAGGTGTTCTCTTCCTTTATTTTGGGATTCTGACTGGGCTTAGGTGCGAGTAAGATGCCAAGTTGCTCAAGCAAGGGCAGTTCTGGGCATGACAAAAGTAAAACTGTAAGCACTTGAGGGGAGGTTACATGAAAGGGAGGTGCCTTTTGAGTTTAGACATGTTCCTCGTTGGGTGGCAGCTGGGCAGGGATTACAATTTTGGATGTAAATAATGCAAATGCCTGACTCTCATCTCAGTCCTGCAGTAGGTGTGTACATCTTTTATTGGAGCTAGTCCCTATAGGTCTTGATCAAGGTAGCTGGTAACTGCCTTGGTTGAAGAGGCAAATAGATTGAAAGTTTTAATTCTGCAAGACCTTGTGTGAATCAAGTCACTCTTTTCTCAGCCCTTTTGGATATCAAATTCCTTAAAAAATACCAAGCTGAGCCATGAACACTGGTCCATGTCCACAGTATTCTGTACCATTCCTACAGTTCTGGCATATTACTATCTGTTCAGGTGTCTTACAGAAATATCAGACAGTGAGAACTAGTCTCATTAATGGGACTTAAATACCCACTCCTTGAGGCTTACATAAAATGGGACTTTTTGTCACCGAACTTTGCTGTATAAGCATTTTGTGGTCAACTCTAGCTTATAGTTGTAGCATTGTGATAGCTCTGATAGTGTAAAGTAAAAGCAAGGTGAAGAAGGTACATGGTGTGAAAAAGCAGCTCCTATTAAACTGAGGTTGTTGGAAAAATAGACAAGCTTTCCTCAGAGTTTGAAATAAAAGTGTGAATCTCTGAATTTTGTTCCATTTAAGTGTCTAAAGTGGGATCTGGTTCAGTGCCTTGTGGAGAGGTCCTTCTTTCTCTCACTTGGAGCTGGAGGGGGAAGCCAGACAACAAACAAAACCGAACACCTAGCACAGGTAACACCCACCTCTGACCTCAGGTTGTGAGAGAAGCGTGTAGAGAAGAGCCTGGCCCACTACTTACATGAAGCTCTAGTTGCTTCCATAGGCCTACCCAATTTCTGCAGCAAATAGCTTTTTATGTAGCAGAAGAAAGGAGCCAAGCCAAACATTTTGCATTAATCAGTGCAGAGACTCTTCTCTGAAGGATGGTTCTGAGTAGGAACCTATCTCAGTTCCTCTGAATTGTCTCTATGGAAGATGTTTTCTTTTGTTGCAATAAGCTTAGGAAGATCAGTGTCGCCAGGCTAAGATTAGCCCTTATTAATTCTCCCCTCAGTTGTAAATCTCTGTATGAAGAAAGCACCTCAACTTTTAATGCATAACCACTGGTTCACTGTACTTGTTGGAGGTCTTCAGCTCTGATTTCCAGGATCACAGTGTACTAACATAAAACACTGGTAGAGCATCTGGTGTTTGACTTCGTTTCATTTGCATTTTCATTTAAAAAAACCCAAACCACATGTATTTTTCCACGTATTTTTAAAAGAGAGTTAATACAGCTTAATAGCAATAGTTTTATCTCTGCAGGTGGGGGAATGATCACACCCTGTAAAAATAATGCACTTACCATTCTTTGGCTTCCACTAAATATGAGTGTGTGGTCTGAGGTCCCAGAGCTGCAGAGATGTTCTCAACTTTTCAGTCAGTGTATGCCTAAGTGAGCTTTTTGGATAGGTAGGAAAAGGCTACTCATTTACTAATATGTCGAAGTTTCTGTTAAGAAGGTATTCCAATTTACATGGCGAACAAGTAGGGTAGGGAAAGATAAGATACAAATATAAAAATTAAGTCAGATTAGAAGGATTTTATGAAATAACTCTCATAAGGAAGCAGGTTAGATTTCTTTATGAAATAAACCAAAAAAGTCCATAATCGCTAATATGAGGTTAGTTCTTTATGTTAGTTGTGATCTTAATGAAAAACAAGATGCTGAAATATTTTGCACGACAGAACTGAATCTTCAGGTCATGATTATAAATCCAAGGTCTGCAATGAGTAACAAGAGGCAGGCTGAAATCAGAACATCTCACTCTTTTTATTTATTTATCCTCATAACTTTACCATGATGATGGAAAACCTACTCTTGTTAAGAGCAATAACATTCTCCCCATTCCACAGAGGGGAAGAAGATGCACTGAAGTAGATGACCTGAATTAGGTGTAAATTTTCCTACATTTGTTCCAGACATTGAGGGTAAGTTTCTGGACTCCCTTCTTGCCTAAATTCTCATTTGTAAGTTGCTGTTAAGGGATCAGCTGGGACGGTTTGTCCACATTTCAAATGAATTTGAGATGAACTTGAGGAACCTACCCCTACATCAAAGCTCACAGATCAGTGCCAGTTCCCGTTCTGTCACTGCTGCCCAGCAATGCTGTGAGCTACCCACCATATCAGCTGTGGCAGAGCTTCGGGATATCTGTCAGAGCTGTCAAATCCATAAAATCCAGAGAATACTTGTCAGCCAGAGCTGCCTGGGGCAGATTCACACCGAAGTATTGAAGAGTCTGCATTCAGTCATGCTTGCTTCCACACCTTTCATGGATGGAGTAAGCATATTTGCCAAGCATCTAATATTTTACCCTAAGCCTGACAGTCCATTTGGTATTTTCTTATAGTATCACCACATCTGTTCCAAATAAACATACTGCTACAAAATATGTAAGAAACTAATAGCTCTAATTACAAGCTTGAGTCTTGTAACAGCGAGAGAAATGGTGAAAAGAACTAATTAATGACAAGCCTAAATCAAAATAAGAACAAACCGAATAATTCTACTTGATTGTCTGTGGTAGCTAGAGCCAGATGACTTCAGTAAGCTATTTAAGAATGCATTTATCCAGGAGTGCATGGCCTAAAATCATACATTTTTTCTCTAGAGAACAGCCTCAATCTCAAAGTTTGGATCCAGACCTGAGTTTCCTCAAAGCTTAGGCTTTTATAGGGCTCCTTTTAGACACAAGGACTAGTACTGATTGATTTTTTTTTGAAATGAATTAATCAAAGGGATATTTTTCTGTGGAAAATATCTTTGTAAAAATCCTTGGATGTTGTAAAAGAAAATAACTCTCAAAAGAGTTCAAGCCTAGCCTGACCATTTTTTTTATTTTCAAAAGAGATACTTCCATTTTTAACATAAGAAAGGTATCTTGAAGAGCACATCTGAACAGCAAGCTAACTTCTTGCAGAAGTAAAAAAACTCCAGAGAAGTTTCCATGGGCACCAATCACTAAGATCCAGTTCTCAAAAGCTATATGAATCCTTCTCTAAATGGCACAAATAGTAAAAATATTTTTAACATACAAAGATGTTCTTAAGGTGCGAAGTATATACAGCGTCAGCTAGCTTCTGTAGGCCAATAAGCAAGAAAAGGAAAATTCTGCAGCTCATCTGTAAAGAAAGCATGCACCTGTAAAAACAATTAAGCTTTTTTTTTGAATGTAGCCAAAATTCTGCAGAGAGATCTGCTCCAGAGAAAGCAGTCATTCTGTATGGGCTTAATTACACACAGAGATACATCATTTTCTGCTATGAATACATTAAATGCAGTTGATAATAGTGGAACTGTCTTGATACTCATCCATTTTTTTCCCCTCTCCCATATTTTGGAAGAACTGCATAGTATTCTATGCTGTTTGGCATTTTAAGAGCTTTCTAAAAGTTGAGAAATCTGACAAAATGAAGTTGAAAAAGCTGATTTTTTTATTATTTCATTACGTACTTCTTGTTCAATAGGAAATCTGTGACGTGGTTTTAGAAAATAACATTCTAAATCATACAAACATTTTACAATTACAACTTATCTGTAATTAAAGAAAGCAGCAGCATAAGCCCATCAGAAGGCTAACGTAATTTTAATGTACCTCTGCATATGTTCTGTTATTCTGGTTTACAAAGCCATATTAGGTGCAGAAGGAAGAAGGGCTTTTTTATGGGTTAGGCTTTGAAGTAGTAAATAAGCAACATGGACAGTCAACAGGCATGGAGAATTAGACAAGGATACCAATTACAGTCACTTGCCTTCTATAAGAGCTTGCTACGTAATTAAAGTGCCAACATAGTGTCTATTGTTTTAAATACCACAATCTTCACACAGAGAATACATAGAAATAGGCAGGGTTGCAATTACTACACCCCATTTTTAATAAAAAACATTTACCATAAACAGATATTTCCAAATCTTTTGCATAGTCTTGGATGAAAAAACTTATAATCTTTGCTTTTACATACAACCATGTTTAATGAATATACTAGAATTGCATATGCACTTAAAAATCTGCATAATTTAGAAATACATAATAGAAACACATAAAATCTACATAATTTAGAAACTGAAATTTTAGTTATCTGGAGTAATTTTTGCAGCGTCTCACTCTTGCTGCCTATTAAGTTGGTTAGAATTAAAATACTATAGAAATAATGCTTCAAAGAAAATCAATCAAGCGCCATTTACAAAGGTACAAAATATACAGCAAAGTTAACCTCTCATTAAATAAAATACACAGATTAGCTGATGTTCCAAATCATTAGCTAACACCTTATTTTAAGGGATAAACTTCCAGGGGGCTTTTTCTCCCCAATATAGGAGAATTACCCAACAGTTCCTTTCTCTATATGCTTGTGCAATAAGTCACATTCATTTTAACTGCTGATAATAAAGGCCAAAATGATCCTTGGTGCACTTACTGTAAAGTCAATGGGAAATTCTAGAGATCTGTTTCACCTAAGGTATCACAGCCTATTTAAATATTTATAGTAATAACACAAATCTTTATCACTCTAATGGCTGTTAAACCTCTACAAGAATTCTCCTGTAATGTAGCAACCAATGTACCATTAAAATAAAGTGTTGCCAACACACTCCGCATTCACTCTGTTGTTAAAATAGTGAGCTATGAAAACTGCCTACTTATTCTTAAACTGATCTCCCTGAAAAAAAAAAAAAGAGTTTTAGAAAAAATAGCATGTTCCCACTTAAACCAGCCATTGTAATTTAGCAGTTTGGAATGAATGGTAAGTGCTCATTTGTTAGGTTAGCAAAGAGGTATAACACCAGCTATAATTACAGCAGTGTCGCATCCCTGATGTTTACTCTTGGTCCAAGCGTATGTTAACCATGGCAAAGCATCGGCCTATGCTCTGAAAGAACGGCACGACGAAAACATCTGTCAGGCTCTTCCACACAGTTTGCACTGAAGGCAAGACCATGAGACAAGTTTTCACGAAAGGCACCACAATCCCGTAAAAAAGAAAATGGCAGATTTGAAAGTTGCTGCTTCTATAGCACAGGGAAACCAGGGTAAACAAACACGAATGTGAGACATTATAGAAGAGGAAGTGGTTTTGTAACCCTAAATAAGTTGGTTGTACACTCTTGCACTCATTCTCCATCATTTTCACTCTCAGCCTCACACCGGCACATGCAGAAGCATCGTGATGCAGGTGGTCCTCTGGCCAGGATCATTCGTGTGCAACAGAAGGGCCAGGAGACACCGGCTTTTTTTTCACCGTGTCTCTACTTTTTCTTAATTGGCAGTGCTGAGCTAACTTTCGGAGACGCCTTTTATGGGGCTGAACTTTTGCCATTCTCTCCCTGCTGCTGGAAGGGCTGGAGAATGGGAGATGCTGCAACCCTGATGCCACCCCATCATGGCCGAGGAGCAGACTCATCTGCTAAGGACACATTCGCGCTGTAGGTATATCCCAGTGCGGGTCTTTGGAGCTTAACAGGAACACCATGTTCCCCAGTTAGATGGACTGGGAACAGAGCTCTTTACAATCTGTTCTTGCCCTGCTGTCTCTCTGGGTGTTTCTTGTGCCCCTCTCTCCCTCCCACACACACACACGCAGAGCACACCTGCACATCACCAGCCCCGTCTCATTCCTACCAACCTAACATCGCTGTTACAGGTTGCTACAATAAAACAGAAACAGTAAAGCAATGTGTGGTTACATCGGATTACTGTAGTACAGACACGTGCTGAACCTCAGGAAAATGGGACCTTGATGATACTGTGAAGTTTTCCATTTGTGGGTGAGAAACTAAGGTGGAATGAGGTCACAACTCCTGGTCAGGGGAAAGACCTTTTTATTCACTTAGGGTGCATACTTGAAAGTATTGTGCTTTCAACTCCTGAGCACTAGGAACCATCTGGGGATGCTTTCCATATGTCCCAATTCCAAACCAATGTCATTAGTGGGGCCTTAAGCCAAGCATACTAACAGAGGGGGCGAGCCCAAAGTGCACATATGGACAGCTCATGAGGGCCAGTGGATACATGATTTTAAGTTATTCTCCTGTTTTAATCATTTCCTGGCCAAACCCCCATGTCATTTCACTAAGCTGGATGTTCTTATTTGCATATAGACAAATTAAATGTATAAATAATTGATGTAGTAGTGAAGTGGTACTAGAGCAAGGCTTTAACACAGTCTCTCTTGCCACATATAACACATGTATGTCCTAAATTAGGTAGAAGCTATAGATTATAAAGATAACAAACTCTGTTCTAGTTTGTTGTTGCTTGCAAAATTTAAGATCCCAGTCTTGCATCCACATAATTCCACTGCAGAACTCTCACTGACTTTGATTGGAATGACAGGAAATATTTAATTTACTGCCTCATCAGAAGCCTGAAAAGTGTGTAAGTATTGTGTATTTCCAATGAGTACTGCTCAGAATAACAAAGTAGAAAAAAAACATTGTACATTTTTAAAAAGTTGAAGCTTCTCTGAAGAGTCAGAACGAATTATTTTCAGTGTTTGTCTAACCAGATTCTCAGCTTTTATCATACAATGCAAGCCCTATACTAGCATGTCTATGCTGCACTCTGAGCTAACCCAGACGGATTTAAACAAGAATAGTTTTTCTAAAACCTTCTCTTCTTTTGTCTCTGCTGAAACAGCTAGTAATATACACACCATATAGAACTGTGAGCATTCCTGGAATAATGTGTACCTAGTTTTAAACGGAACTCAGTAAACTATGTGTTTTATAGCCATCTATAGTATCACTGCATATAGAATGGATAATTCCTAGAGAATAAAATCAGGAGTTCATGTGCTAGAATACAGTTGATAAACACTAGTAATGCAAAGGGAAAAAAACTGGTATTTCTCCAAGCAACACAGAGAAAACACCAGAAATGGCTACTCAGCTTGTGTTGACTTCAACCCTTTTCCATTTCAGTTAGTTTATAAAGGCTGTGTCACTGCTCCTTTGCTGCCATCTAAAATTACTTTGGCTGGCATTTTTTAAAAATCTAACTGAATTTCAGAAAAGCGGAAAAGCTGATATTTCTCTTGGATCACACAAAATTCAAACTAAACAAATATCACACTATGCAGAAGTTTCACAGAAATTTGTAGTGAATCACCAGGATGCCATTAGGGAACTGCTATGGAAGTCATTGACACAGTACCAGAACTCAGCCTCTTTTGATAATGTTAAATAGAATAAATATTAAAATGTTTTGGTAATGCTTTATAATCTTTGGTAGTGTTTTACAATCTTTTAACAGTTGCCATCCAATTTTATGGAAGTGCACATGAAAAACAATGTAGGAGGAAAAACCCTGTAGGAGAATACGTGAAACATGCTAGCAACCAAAGCTAATTAATGTAAATAACTGTCAATTTTAAAATAAAAGTCAGTCTATTAAGACAACAATCACTCAAACACCTTTCCTCAGAGAAGAAAATCCTTTACACCCAACAAAGAAGTGAAAGCTGTTTTCTAACTTTTAAAAAATGTGACTGTACCTTTATACATATCAACATGTATATAAGTACACATCCTGTTCTGCATAGGTTATGTGGCATTTCCAAATCGTCAGGGGATGTGATGTGCCTTCCATGGACTGACGCAGCACACTTTAAAAGTAAATAACCAGGCACAATTAGAAGCCATATATTTGTTTTTGTGACCTGTCAAAGAAACATTACCGTATACATCCTTTACTCCCAGTGCTGTGGGTTTACCCCAGTCTGCACTTCTGTCGACAGAGACGGTAACTGGTTGCTTGAGTAACGTCTGACAGTGGAAGTAAAGTCAGCGTATCCCAAGGATATCAACATCTACTGCAACACTGGTACTACTAGTGTTACCACATGGTACAGCATTGGGAAGAAAATCAAAGCTCTGTTGAATTTGGCATCTAAGCTGAAGCGTAGCCAAGGTATTTCAACTACCTGTATGACCTCTCACTGAATCTCACTATGCATTAAATACCCATCCTTTCACTAAGTAGAAGGAATGACCTCTTTCGGGAACTGCTGAAGTGAAAAGAAAAAAATACCCCATTTTTTTCCATCCTATTCTACTGTCTCTTCTTTCTGTCCAAGGCATGAAATCTACAAAATTATACCCATTAACATTTCTCACTTTTACTCACATCACTTATTTTCTGCTAATCCCTGAGGGAACATCGTCAAGAACCAAACACCTCTTTGAAATAGCAGAGCACAATTTAGGTCCCACTGATAAGGGTATTTTCCGTTCAGAGTAGCTCGGATTTTCAGAGTTGATCAGTATGTTTGGAGTAGTCATTCACTATTAATTTAAATTCCTACTTCAAAGTGAAGAATCACATCTTCTCCCGTAAAGTTTTTTCAAAATGAAACCTCAGACACATCTGAATGCTATTTTGCAAATGCTATACCATTCAGTGGTTAAATTATCTAATTCCAAGTATGTACATGTACTACAACATGATTTTGACTTAAAAGTCTTGCATGGCTCTACAATAGTAGCAAGCACTGTGAGCAGATGGCTAAATTTAACCTAGCAGTTGCAGAGCTTCTTGTCAAGTCCCATTAACCCTTGGGATATTTATGAGTGAGGAAAGAGATGACCACCAAAGCCTTCCAGAACCCACACATGGTACATGAAGTGCATTAACACCAAACCTTAAATATCCCAGGACCTTGGTAGACTGGAAAAGATAAAACTAAAGAGGAAGCAAGATGACATCCACCTTCTGCCTCTTCAGAAGTCAAGGGATATATACTGGATATGAATGAAGAGACATGAAGGCAACAACAGATCACAAGGTGGGTCTTCATGGCATAGCTGTACTGTCATTTTTTTATTTCAGAGAGACAGTAGGGAGACGGTTTGGGGGTTGAGTATGATAGCAATAAATTATGTACATGGAGTTGTGGAGAAAGAGGTAAGAGGCGATGCATGCCCATATAGTGTCTGCATGCAAGTCCCTGGCTACGTCTTAGCACTGTGAATGGATGCTCAAGCTGAGAGCAGCTCCAAGTACCTACTGCTCCAGCTGATGACAAGAGCATAAAGCTGGCTGAGTCCTTGTGCTTTAGAGTCCATCTCAGATCCAGGACTCAGGTTATGGATCCTCAAATGAACCACTGATTCTTAGCATAAATATGCAACATACTTCAACACCATTCAGTCAAGACTACGAAAAAGCATATATGAGATTCAAGTGTTAATTTCTAAGAGGTGGCAAACATGTTGCTGGGAACAAGAACCAGTCCCTGATCTATAATAATGATTTTGCATGTGCTGCCTGGAAAACCAGCAGTGTTCTGCTCATGTCCAAAAATCAGTTACCTTAACAGCCTCAATCTAAGGACATGTCTAAAAGCTTGCTGATATTCACAGAAAGATGTTAAAACTCAGTCTGACAAATTCTGCTGAATTCGGTCTGTGGTGAGAATGACAGCCATCAGTAAAGGAGAAGAAATGTGGAGAAGTAGCCTTCCTTGAACTGGCTTTCTTGTAGGTCACCAAACTGGTAGCTGGCACAGTTTCAGCCCATCAGTATTTTTTACCAGGTAAAGCTGGATTCTGGCTCAACCAGTCAGCTGGAGAACAGGAACAGAGTATGCTCCATCTTTAGAGATAAAAATGAAAATTGGAGTGTATTATTACATATTTCTTACTCAGCTTTCTTTTTGTTTTCCATGAAGTCTCATATATTTGCTTGATTCTTCAGCAAACTTTTTGCTGGCAAAAGACAACACTTACTATCAGGTATGAGGGGTACAACTCAGGAGGTGTCCTTGATGCATGAGGAACGCTGAGCCAGACTTTTGTGGATTTTCAGGATGCTGACAGAAGTGCAACGGCATGCGTGACAATCAACAGAGCTTTGTGCCTGAGCACAAACTTCCAAACAGCTTCCAAAAGTTGTTGAAACATGTTCGAATCTAGCCTTGGGAAAGGCTCCTCTGTGACAGATCAACATCATCATCTCACAGGTTTGGATGAGGAAAGTGAGGCACAGAAGCTCTGATGAGCCCTCCTGCAGGCAGCCACGTGCGAGGGTGAGCCCAGGGTTTTCCCATGATGTTTCAACAGCTCTAGACAGAGTTATAACAGAACTCCTTGTCACCCACAAAACCAGGAGTTACTATCTTTTTCAGACCAAATGGGAGCCAGTACTATGTGTTTAGGGTCCCTATATGGGCACTGCTCCTGTGCTACCCTCTGAAGTGCAGAAACTTTGAACTCCTTACTCCTGAGAAATCTGGAACACAGAGAGCTGCAGAGAAGCTGACTTAGTCTCAGTGTGTTCCACCTTTGTGTTGGAACAAATCCAGCTTGTGGCTGTGGGAAGAGGAGGCTGTGCTGGCCTTGGATGGTAGCACTGGATGGGGTCCATGGGAGTGCAGATCGTGCTACTGAATTACATGATTCTTTCACACCCATCCCAGGTGCAAGGAAGATCAAAATGAAAGATCACTTCTGTAGTGGGAAAGAAAAGTAGTTGTTGGGGAAGCAAGTGTGTTCACAGAAAGTCAAGGGAAACTTTTCAAACCAAGTGCCACATTCAGACAGTACTATTTCAGATGTACTGAGAACCTACAGTTCCTGAGAGCCACTAGGGACTACTTGCATAAATATAAACTGACCCCTGAGGCCTGGTTCAGTGAAACTCATGTCTATGTATCCAGGCTGTGAAATCCAGATACAAGATCATCCTGAAGCACAAAAACTTACTAGAGTCTTAATGAACTGGGCAACAATGAATTCTTCCAGAGATATTCCACCACTGGAAATCTCTATGCCCAACAAATCCTTTTGCAGTAACACGGTACAGTACAGCACAGTGACAGCTGACAGCCCCAAAATTCTGGGCACACTATACAATGTTCATAATTTGGGGAGCAGCAGGTGGGCAGCTCTAAACTATACTGCAAGTCCTTTAGATATTATGCAAACTTTATGCTCCAAATTTCAAGTTAATAGTTTTTTGAAGTGGCTTATGACAATGTCATCAATACAAACTTCATTCCACTTTTGAAAACTGAAATCTGCATCCAAAAGATTGCAACCACAGGTTAAGACAGACAATGTATTCCTACTGCTTTGAGTTTGTTTCTCAGTTTCTGGATTGTATTTTGTTTTCCTTAACAACTTCTTCATGGTTCCAGTGTTACATGAGCCAAATGAGACTGCCCAAAACCCATATATACAGAATATCCTGGTCTGCAGAAATGATGTTGATAATCTATATTCACCCCTTCCTTTGCAGCCTGCTGGATTCTCTGTTCTTTCTCAACCTCATTCTTTTCCCTGCCTTTCTTCCTTCTCCACAGTCATCTGCCTTTCTGATCTCAAGGTACTCTTGCCTGATATTTTGCTGGTATATTCTGTTTAAAGTACACCAGGTTTGCTGAGACTTGGAAGGCTACTGTATTTGCCTGTGAACTTGGGCTATGGCCAGAAGCAGCTTTCCTGAGCTCAGTGGGGGTTCTTTGCTTAGGTAGAAATGCTTTGGGGCATGGCACCTAGAGATGACCATGTACGAATGCAAGGCATTGACAGCAGATTTTGTGGCAGTAGCAAAGAAAGAGTGAGCTGGGCCCTCAAAAGCTTTCTTCAGTCTGTGAGAAAAGAAATGGAAGAGGTAACCATACTGAGAAGATGTCAGGTTAAGTAATACCTCTGTCCAGGACTTTCATTTCAAACACACATGTAACAACAACTAGCTTAAAAAACAAAACAAACAACAAAACAAGACATCATTATTTTTACTCCAGAAGCCAGCCAACTGCATTGCTGTAGGTGCCATACAAACGGTAAAACAGGCTCTCTGCCCCAAGAAGCTTACACAGACATGACAGCCTGCTGGTAAGAGCAAGACCGGGAACTGAATCACGGAGAAAACACTTTAATTTCTCTCCCTTTAAAAATAAAACAGATAACATAAGCTGATCTGACTACTGGTTGTAAAGACAGTGATCAATAGTTTGGCAGTAATGCTACAAGAGGAGAGTTCTGCTGAGCTGCCTGCAGAGCCCACGCACCGACAACAACAAAACGCACTTACCAGATGTGCAGACAGCTGAGCACAGCGAAGAGGATCCCCACCACCAGGGCCAGCGGTATGGCCAGGACCAGCGTCAGGAGCCTGTAGATCAGGTACTTGCTGAGCTCAAAGAGAGCGTGGCTGCAGATCCAGACTTTATCGAAGGAGTGGGTCAGCTCGGGCTCCGCGATCACATCCTCGAACTCCAGCTGGAACAAGCAGCAGCTCTGCCGTTACGCGGAACTGGGACGCGGGGAGACCGCCGGGTACCCCCGCCCGCCGCCCCGCCGAGAGCCCCGGCCCGGCCGCCGAGCCCGAGTCCCGGCGGCAGCCCCGG
>VWYH01004914.1:173558-183687 GCA_013399365.1 Pampusana beccarii | reverse complement strand
GGGCCGCGCCGGGGCCGGGAGCAGGAACCGGGGGGAGCGGCGGGATCGGGCCGCGGGGTGGACGCCGCGGGGAGCGAGGGCTCCGCCGGCCGCAGCACCTGCCGGCAGCCCACCCGCCCTTCGGCTGGGCCGGGACTTCCAGCCGGGCTCCCCCTCCAGCTGCCCGGAGCCCCCGGGCGGTTTGGTTTCCCCGTTTATCCGAAATCCCCGGTCAGCAGGTCCCGCGCTGCTCTCACTGCGGCCTCGCGCTTGACTGACATCTCTAGGAGCAAGCAAGCAAGGGAAGAAAAAAAAAAAAAAAAGGAAAAAAAAAAAAAAAAAAAAAAAAAAAAAAAAAAAAAAGAAAAAAAAAAAAAAAAAAAAAAGGAAAAAAAAGGAAAAAAAAGAAAAAAAAAAAAAAAAAAAAAAAAAAAAAAGTTGAGGTGGTTGTGCCTTAGGCGGTATGGGGCCTATCTGCTGCCCTCTTTGCAGCCATAGGGAGCAAGTGGAAAATAAGGGGAGAAGAAAGGTGTGTTGGCACTGCCCACCGAGGTTCCCATGGCCAGCCCCTCCCATCTGTCACACACTAACATGACTTACCCGACTTACGCTCCCTAAACTGCCTAATTGTTGCTGCAATGGAACGCTGCATCCATCATTACAAGCTATTATTGTGCCTTCCTTGGGTTTTAGCTTCAGTCCATACAATTTTTTTCCTCTGCTTTATTTGAGAACATGTTTTAAGACTAAGAGTGATTTATATAGAAGTGAGCAAATTGCTATCATGACTGCTAAAAGTATTTGATAATATTGATATACAGTGTGTGCTCATAAGCTGCCAGGAGTACATTCTTGCTGCATTCAATAAGCATGATAACCTGTCACTCTCAGAAAAAGAAGTGATATTACTAACCAGTGATCCAGGCGTGTTAAATTAAAAGGAAGGTACTGGTAACTTCCTTTTAATTTTCACCACTGCATTAAATTAAGGATAGCTTTAAGCTTTGAAAAGCTCACAGGAAAGTGACATAAAAATAACTACACAAGGTTTGGGTAGGAAATCACCTAATACAATGCTCTGGATCATATCGCATTGTTCTTGACCGGATAACTTCTGCAGAAAAGCTTCGCATCTATGTGTGCCTCGTGTTGATGTTTTTTTCTCCCACGCTGATGAGTTTAGTGATACTGGTGTCACGTAAATAGTTTGGATCCAGCAACATAGCTGTGGCTTACTAAGTATAAAAGCCTGCAAATACAAGTTTCCAATAGGTTCAAATGCAAGAAAAGAAACAGCATGATGACTCAAGACATACTTATGAGCTGTGTTTCTACTCCCCCAATTCCTCTTTGTTCCATGAGTGGGAGGAATAAAAAGGCCGATTGACAGACTTGAGGTTCAGACCCTCCCTTCAGGGTCCTTCTGTCCAGCAACTATTATTTTTTAGCCTCTAGATATGGGGAACCAAGTGCAGCCTAAAGGCGTTCAGCAGGCTTCTGGTGGCTGCTTGGGCCAGGCACAGAAATTTGGGTTTGGTGCTGCTGAAAAGCAAGGTAGGAGCAACCAGCAGAGGATTCCAAACTAGCCTTGTGGCTACTAAAATCAGACCATATATCAACTACTTTCTACCTTCTCCCTCAGCAGAGGCATACACTGGGGTGCATGTGCACAACAGGGAGCTGCTTTTGAACAGCTCTACCCGTTTCCCAGCCACTCCTACTGTATCTTACTCTACCAACCAGCTGGAACAGCAAGTCCGTAGCTCCACTTGCTCAGCTCCAGCTTTGCTAAAAGCTAAGATTGCGCAAATCACAGTCTGCTACTGGAGAGTGGTCTTGCAGTTTCAGCCCCCTTTATAAAAAGCAAATGACATATTTTTGTTCCTGTCCATCTGTTTTTTGAAATCTGTTATTGTACTAGCTGATAAATATTAATGTCCGTCAAGACAGCACCATGGAAAATGAAGAGTTTTCCTTTGTAATCTCTTAGGATTTGAAATAAAGCAGTGATGCAATTGCTCCTGAAAGAATAATATTTTTCATGAAAAGCCTGTTTAAAAGCAATAAAAGCTCAAGGCTGCATCCAACTTGAGATGTTGTTTATTAAGAACCCCTTAAAACATGCTGTTTTCAAAAACTCTGGTAGATATTTTTAAAATTATTTATATATGAATTATCAAGTGAATTTGGTGGCAAAGCGTGAGCAGCATCAAGCTCTGATCTCTGACTTCTCTGGCAAATGTACAGAAAACAAAGCAGCATATACAATGTTTAGGAGGGAGGATTTTTCCAGTTTCCCTCCTCAGGCTGCCAGGCTCAGCTTTCTGCCAGCATGGCTGGACAGAACAGTTTGAAGGACAAAAGTAAGATAGTGAGCAATGACCACAAACAGGGTAGAAATCTCCTCAAATCTTATACAACGTTCTGTAACATCCTTTGGACAGATATTTTTTAATGTCTGTGTAAGTAACAGCCAAATAATTATATCATGTGACATGAAATGCGTGTGCTTGTCCATCAATGCATGTTGTCACATTTTGGCTCAGGCATAGTTCTTTATGGTGCTAAACTTCTGCTGGAAGGTACCATCAGCTATTGAAAAGCTACAACGTATCTCCATTTTCTAAGCATCACGTATTTTCCTGCTGTATTTTTTACAAATGGAAGGGTGAAATTATTCATTGTTACAACTTCA
Source organism: Pampusana beccarii (assembly GCA_013399365.1). Classification (NCBI taxonomy): domain Eukaryota; kingdom Metazoa; phylum Chordata; class Aves; order Columbiformes; family Columbidae; genus Pampusana; species Pampusana beccarii. The sequence continues at coordinate 181,013 of VWYH01004914.1, read as the reverse complement.
CTGTATTAGAATTGTCTCTCAGAACTTATTGTAGTATGGAGTGCATGAACATTGAACAAGTAGTCACTCAAAAAGCTTGTATAGGCCCAGAGATGGATGATGGATGTGGCCACATAGATGGGGCATCCCAGGAAACAAGCATGACTGTGGTAGGCTCAATATTTTTGTTACTGTGTTTTCATTCACATTATTGGAAAGGGAGTTTTAAGAACTGCTTTGGGGAAGGATTATGAAGATACATCTTGCATATTCACAGCAATTCCTCTGAGGTATGAAGTGCAGTTTAAGGGGAAATAGCTCACACACAGATTTTTGGAAAGTTCTCAGCAAATAAAGTTTTCATATTTGCCTTTGGCAAAGAATGGGTTAAGTTGGTTACATTTAGACTGTAACCAGTGTGTAATTTTATTGAAAAATGTGGAATCAATTCAACATTTGTTTTATAAGGATGTTCCTGTTTAATCTTTGAGCATTACTTTGATTATTGTAGTGCTTTACATGCAAATATAAACTGTCTTTCCTGACCATGGCAGGGATGTCAGTTGTATGTCTTTTGGCAAAAGCTTTCACAATTATACTTTGTGTTTGAGAAAGCTCCCCAGTCTTTGCAACAAGACCACAGATAATGCCCAGTTAAGCCTCATCTATTCTATTTTGCTTGTCAGCGTGAGTTCAGCTCTCAGGGTGTCCTTTTCCTCTTTTCTCTCTCCTCACCTGACCATGAGGTGAGGGTGGAACGGACAGCTGAGATTTCAAGAAGTGAACCTGGCAGTGTTAGTGGAGAGGCTACAACCCCCTTTCCCAATTTTCCTTCTGATAAATATATGCCTAGGTTAAATCCATATGAAGGAAGCAGGAGAAATTTGGGTGGCATTCAGGGACATGCAAGATGAGTTCAAATGAAGGAAAACCTAAAGGATCTTGAAGATTAAAGATATGGATTAGAATCTAGATTCTATTGTTTTCACAGTGGGCAGATGAGATACTCAGATTTGGCACATATGGAGAGGTTTAAACTGCAGACTCCAACACGTCGTCTTCATGTAGCCATATCTGTATAAGAAAGAAAAAAATTACTTCTTTGAAGAGTGTGGGTAAGAAAATCTGATGAGAGACTTTTGGAAAAAGTGTGTGTATCATATGTATGCTGTTTTTTCACCACTGAAGCAGTGATTCTTGACTTGTTCCATGAAAAAGGATAATTAGATCCTGTCTGTGGATGGAGACTACCTTGCTCCCAGTTGCTTTTCTTGTAGTTTTCTGCCCTGTGCAGTATAAAAGTCGCTGTTTTCAATGATCAATCGATGTAAATAAATGTAAGCCACAGCTAAACATTTGTATTTATTTTGCCAAATTGTATCCAATGTTGCTGAATTTAAGCCAAAAGCTCCTATGAGGACGAGTTTTATATGTGTTAGGGTGAAAACTGCTTTGAGAATCAGAGTAGAGATGACATGATAAATGCATTCAGGTCAGAAACTAGTTGCTGGAATGATTTTAGGACTTTCTGGATCTCTTTTAGTCAAGCTAGGTTAGTGGTAATAGAGATGTTTATACTAGCCTTCAGCCTAGCCTCTGATTTCTAATATGAGAAAGGAAGAAAGTACTCCCATGAGGTCTCCTGAATTACTGTTTTGATGATTTACCAGTTAGTGCTCAAATGGTCCCCAGTGAGGGGGTGGGTTTGCTGTTTAATACCGACAATGGTAATACAGCTTCTCATGAACAGATGGAGAGCGTGAGGAATAGCAAAGGGGCTGGGTTCAGACATTTTTAGATATTTCTTTTTTCTTCTTTCCCATCAGTAGAAGCCTGGAAATGTTTTCAGTGTGCTTTCATAATTCATTCTTTTTTTTTTTTTTTTTTCAATTTTTGCTTCTCACTGCAGTTTATAGGATGTATCAGCAGACCTGTTATTAATATGTCAGGGTAAAACTCACAATGACTCAGTGGGACCTGGATCTGAATTCTGACATAAGAGATGATCTAGTAAAAAAGGTGAAAAAGGTGAAAAAGGTGAAAAAGGTCCCAGGCGGGGATTTGGGGTCTGACTGCGCTTGAGTGTTTACAGCAGTACAGGGACTGTCATAATCAATGTTTCCCGTGTGCTTAAGCATGTCAGAGATTATAAGGAACCCTGATGGGATGTGAGAAAGTATTTGAGACAGGTTCCTCTGCTAAGTGTCCAGCTGCACGTTGTAAAAGGTTGGGGAAGGAATGTAGGGTGTGGAGAGCTGCTCAGCTCTACGTGGCAACTTGTGAACCTGTTTGTGCTCCAGACCTGCCAGAGCTGGGGAGGGAACCTGTCTGCTCCAACCTTGCAGCACGGTGGCCCAAGTCAGCTGCTACTGTTCAGCTGACCAGTGGTAGCTTGTTAAAATGTGGTAACCCAAGTATTTATGACTGTTTATTCATACAAGCAGAGCAAAGAAAGGCATTCAAATTTGGTGTAATGTGAAACCAGAACCTGAATATTGATCAGAACTTCAGAGCTTTCGCTGTTCAGCCACTGAAATGAAAAAGGAAAAGGGATATTGTGGAGGAAATATGCAAACGGCTCTGGTGCTGGTGGGATCTGCAGGAAGAAACGGATTATTTCTCCATGAGCATCCAACAGTTATACCAGGTTCTGGTGGAAAATCATTGTACAAGCAGTAACTCTGCTTGCTGCTCTCTGATGCAAACATTCTGGGGTTAGCTGGCAGTGATGGAGGGTCCTGCCCTTTAGCTTGGGTCACACCATGTTTGCTGGAGGTTGCTAAATGCTCCGGTTTAATTAGGACTCTGCTAATGGTTGGTTTATTCTTCTATTGATGGAGTGTCACTTTGTGGGATGCTAATGTCCAGTGGGAAGCAGGTGATGACTGGGGGTGTGAGGCAGAGTGTTGACATTGGTGGATGACTTTTTAAAAAATGAAAATCAAACCTTTCAACTCTTCAATAGCTGGCATAAGCTGACATGCCTTGGACATTTAAAAAAAATCCCTGATAACTTGTTCTGAAGGTGCAGATTCCTATCCATTCAGCAGCAGGATCAAATGCATCTCGGAGCTGTTCATGAAAGCTGTCTATCTGTCCATCTAACTTTAAATGTGACAATCACTTGATTCAGAATAGCATGGTTTAGTCTGCATTTCTAAACCACACTTCAGTGGTTTACTGCCACTAAGTTTTCCAGGTGATTTCTGCAACTTGCTATTTAACATCTTTCTATGTTGAAAGCTCTCTGATTTTCTCACAGCTTTCTGCTCTTTTCATGCTTTGGATATGGAAGAGGAATAATGAGCATGTTATGCTTGAATTAGGTCATTCTCTTGCTTTACAGAAATACTTACGATCTGATAAACTGCTTATCCTAAGAACACATTTTTGGTCTGTTTGCAGTATGTTGATGAGCCATAAAGTCTCCAAGGAATTTAGGACATTCTCAGCAGTAAATTAATCCAACCCTGGAGAAATAACAAAACTTTTTATTTTTCACTAAAATATAGAAAAATATATTTTCCATTCTTATTCATCATATAGTTTTAGAATAGTTTATGGGAAAGTCAGAAATATATATAGGTTAGCTGTGTACAGAGTGATGAGTTTTTCCTTTCCAAGGCATTGGTTGTTCCTTCACTTAGGGATCATAATGGTCTGACTTATATTTGCGCAAGAAGTGTTTCACAAACATCGTAGGGTTTTTTTCTTAATGTGTATTTTAATTATCTTTTATAGTCTGATAGCTTGGTTGAATCTCAACTTCTTTAGGTAAATTAGTCGTTTTTGAGGTAAAAACCTTCCTTTATGAAAATGGATGCTATTTTGTGAAGCGTGGAATTTACATAATACTTTTAAAATGGCATAGAATTGAAAAATACCTACTTTGAAAACTCCAGAGAAGAGAGATGAGCAAACAATGGAAGACAAATTCCCATGTGAGCAAGTGATAACTTTTACTAACTGTTTTGAGTCAAATAAATGTAGTTTTTCCCAGTCTTTAAGGTGCACTTGGATTACATTCTTTCTCTCTGTAAGACTTCTCTGGTATGACTTGGATGGCCCCTACATGTCCATGTAACTAGTCCATGCATTACCATGTATATAATATATATATACACACATATGTACATTGTATGTACAAATGTATGTCTGTCACAGTGTTTTGCTCTGTCCATATTATCAAAAGGAAGGAGACAGGAGCAGATAGAATGCAAAGTTACTTTCCAGGAAGGATGTATATGATAAATACTCAAAGTCTAGCAAACTGTGATCAACCTTCCATTGGATGCTTGTGGAGTTTTTCCCTCTAGGCTGCTTCCTCCCAATCACAGAAGGCTTCATGCTATTTCTCTGTCTGTCACATATATTCCTGTTAAATCCAGATGGAATAAGTAAACTCTTGTCTAAATGAGTCAGCAGCACCCAGTGAGTTCTACAAATGCTGAAAGAAATTATAAGTATATGATACTTGCATCTTAAAATTTCCTTCAATGTTTGTGCTTGTGGCAGTGGTGGAGACACAGCAGAGAACTTTGAATGGGTTACGGATCGGTTAGTTCTCCAAAACTGTTTTGACCAAAGCTAGATGATCCTTGAATAAAATGCCAGTCAGTTGTATGTAGCAAGGAACATTGAATTGTGGAGATGAACTGATAAGAACCCAAATAAGAAATTTTTAAGAGACTTACTGTAGACAGGTCTGTGAGAAGAAAACATTGGTATTCCTAGAATAGCAAATCTTTTACACAGTCCATGCTTGGGAGACTCCTAAGTCTATTTTGGAAATCCAACATGCATTTTTCTATTCTTATTTAGTTACCCTTCCTCTTTTGCCATAAAAGTCCCTCTCTTTTTGTATTTCTGTCTTTCAAGCTGTAGATTGCTGTAGTTCTTTAACTGTCATAGAGCCAAGGTCTTAAAAATCCAGTTCTATTTTAGTCACTCACTATGTATCAGTCTCTGCAGTTCTCTGATCATTTTTGCATTTTTCTGGACTGTTTCCATGTTCTCCCTCCTTTCTGATAGCTAAATGGCTATAATGCATGTAAAATTCCTGGCAGGCACACAGACAGTAAGGTTATCTGCAGATAGATTTTCACCTCCCTTCTTTTGACATGATGTGTTTGTGAAAGCATCTCAAAAATGTTCTGTTTATATTGTGAATAATGCATTTAGTTTTTTAATATGGTCTCTCTCAGGAATTGTAGCTTTAAGATTAATCAGAATAAATGCTTGGCCTCCACTGCTTCTGTTTATGCCATCTGAAGGTCTGCCCCTTTTATTTTCAGTAGGCTGCCTCAATTTATAGCTGAGATTTTTGTTTATTTTTTAATGAGTGTTCATGTTCTTATTTATGCTATTTATCACTTTTCCACGACTTTCTTCTTTTGCTCTTTGACAAAGAATTCTATGTAAAGACTCTTATGCTCCAGTGAGAAACCTGTTATTCCTAGAGCCGAAATAAGTTGGAGCTTCAGCTTTTGCAGCTGAACCTTTGGGAATAAGGGCAGAATCAGAGACTCGGATGTCCAAGTACTCGATGGCTGTATCCAGGCTATATATGGTAAAACAATCCAGGCAATAGTCTGAATTCTAGGCCACTCCTGAGACTTAGCCACATCTTGCCCTTTGGGGCACTTTTTCCTCAACCTGAGCTCTGGGTCCTTAAAAATCCTGCTCACGTTGGGCCAGGCAATGCCCTGACAACCTCTCTGGGACCCTTCTAAGGAAGGATCTGGGAAGAATCTCTCTTGTCCCCAAAGTACAACGGCAATGAAGGTGCATGTGTATCTACACTTTGTTTTGGTGACTAGCTAAAACATATGCTGGGCACTCAGAGCCTTTGAATATCAAGTTTATTAGATAATACTCACATATTATACTGTGAACGTGGCAAGCCTGAGGCATTTATTGCGTTGTGACTCATTCTGTTTTCCATTTCAGCAGCTCCAAGTTTATTTTGGTGCCTCAACCAAGTGTTTTAGATTTGTTTAACTCTTTTCATTGTAGGCTTTCTAGTTTACTTGAAATTTTTTAGTAAAAGAGGAGTAAAAGACAGCAGAACACAACTTTTGAGGACATTCTGACATGGATATGAAAGTACCAATATGGTTATCTGAACACAGAGAGCTGATAGACCAGGGCTTTGCTTTTCTCTGTATATGACTTCTGGCAAGACATCTGTGCTTTTTTGTGTTACAATGTCTTCATCTGTGTGTCTCATTACTATTTCATTGTGTAGAAATGAAATGATGCAGTTTTGTCAGTCTCATGTTTATTAATCCTGTGAAACGTATCAGGGAAGCCATTTCCCTTTATAAAAGCCCGGTGTGCTATTTAAAAACCTGTTAGTGTGTGCTGCACAATACTGTATGCATAACTTCCAGCTGTATCATGAAAATTCAAAACTTTCTGGCAAAATCTCCTTTTCTTTCAGATTAATATTATAGTTCATACCCTGGTGACATTGTATGAGTATCCAAATTCTCAGAAGCAACGTGTTTAATCTTTTTAGTCACTTAGTTTGCCTCATTGGTATGGCCTTTGCTTCTTGATCTGATTTTTAGTAAGGAAAATACTGTTCAGCATGCCCAGTAGGGAAAGCTATGAGGAATGTGAATGCTGTTTTAAACAGACTCTGCCTGGTGTGTGTGCTAAGATGGATGCAACCTGCATCTTCACAGTGACTTTGAAAATACGTTAAGGACTCAGCTCTGGGATCACCACAAAGTCGGATGAAAGAGCAACATATCAGGTTGTTTACTGGTTCTTCTCTTGCTCCAGTAGAGACATAGTTTGCCCAGTCCTTGGTTTGCAGTAAATCAGGTCAATGGTATGGGTAGGGTGAAAATCCCCACCACTCTTTTCCTAGCTCGCTGCCTGACCCTCCCACTGTTTGGAAGCAGATGATTGGTTTCACTGTTGTGTTGTTGCCTGTGATAATCTTCGTTAATGCTGTCAGGAAAGCTGAGGTGCAAAGGGACACAGAAGAGTCCATTGCTACCCACAGTGAGTGCATAGGAAGAACCACAAGCCTGCCCAGAACAGTTAACCGGGAGAAATCATAGAATCACGGAATAGTATGGGTTGGAAGAGACCTTCGAAGTTCATCTGGTCCATGCCCCCTGCAATGAGCAGGGACATCTTCAACTAGATCAGGTTGCTTAGAGCCCTGTCCAGCCTGGCCTTTATGTTTCCAGGGATGGGGCACCTACCGCCTCTCTGGGCAACCTGGGCCAGTGTTTCACCACCCTTATCGTAAAAAAATTTCTTCCTCATGTCCAGCCTGAATCTCCCCTCCTTTAGTTTAAATCCATTACCCCTTGTCCTATCGTGACACACCCTACTAAAAAATCTGTCCCAATCTTTCTTATAAACCCCTTTTAAGTACTGAAAGGCCACAATAAGGTCTCCCTGGAGCCTTCTCTTCTCCAGGCTGAACAACCCCAACTCTCTCAGCCTGTCCTCGTA
>VWYH01004914.1:159128-173528 GCA_013399365.1 Pampusana beccarii | reverse complement strand
CCTTTTGGTGCAGCCCAGGATACAATTGGCCTTCTGGGCTGCAAGCGCACATTGCTGGCTCATGTCCAATCTTCCATCCACCAGTACTTGGCCGGACTGCTCTCAATCCCTTCATCTCCCAGCCTGTATTGATACTGGGGATTCCCCCAACCCAGGTGCAGGACCTTGCACTTGGCCGTGTTGAACCTCATGAGGTTCACATAGACCTACTTCTCGAGCTTGTCCAGGTCCCTCTGGATGTCATCCCATCCTTTACATGTCAACTGCACCACTCAGCTTGATGTCACCCACAAACTTGCTGAGAGTGCACTCGATCCCACTGTCTCTGTCGTTGATAAAGATATTGAACAGTACTGGTCTGGGTATGGACCCCTGAGGGACACCATTGTTACCGGTGTCCATCCAAGTCATTGTGCCATTGACCACTATTCTGTGGGTGTGACCATCCATCCAGCTCCTCACTCACTGGACAGTCCACCCGTCAAATCCATACCTCTCCAATTTAGAGAGAAGGATGTTGTGGAGGACCATGTCAAAGGCTTTACAGTAGTCCAGATAGACGACATCTGTAGCTCTTCCTTTGTCCACTGACGTAGTTACTCCATTGTAGAAGACCACTAGGTTGGTTAGATAGGACTTGCCCTTGCTGAAGCCGTGCTGGCTGTCTTTAGTCACCTCCCTGTCCTCCATGTGCCTTAGCATAGCTTCTAGGAGGATCCGTTCCGTGATCTTCTCAGGCACAGATGTGAGGCTGACAGGTTGGTACTTCCCAGGGTTCTCCTTCCTACCCTTTGTAAAAATGGGTGCAATGTTTCCATTTTCCAGCCACCAGGGACTTCACCTGACTGCCATGACTTTTCAAATATCATCAAGAATGGCTTGGCAACTACATCAGCCAGTTCCCCCAGGACTCTGGGATGCATCTCATAAGGTCCCACAGACTTATGTATGTTTGGGTTTCTCAGGTGGTCATGACCTGATCCTCACAGTGGGAGTGACTTTACTCCCCCAGGCCCTTTCTTGCAGTTCATCGACTTGAGAAGTGTGGGAAGAGAGTCTGCCAGTGAGGACTGAGGCAAAGAAGTTGTTGAGTACCTCAGCCTTCTTCTTGTCCATTGTTACCAGGGGGGTACAACTTTTTTGACCTTTTTTCTTTCTGGTTAGTAGACATGTAGAAGCTCTTCTTGTTATTCTTTGAATCCCATTGGCCTTCCTGATCCCATCTCTGCACAAGCGGGCAGCATCCCTATACTCCTCCCAGAATACTTCTCCCTGCCTCCACTGCGTGCACATTTCCTTCTTGCCCTTTAGTTTGGCTAGCAGGTCTTGACTCAGCCATGCCAGCCTCTTGCAGTGCAACAGTTAGGGCCAGGCATTCTGTAGATTGACCAAGATGTATTTTACCGAGAATGCTCAGTCTGCCTGGGAAGACCTTCTATGAGGGGCTGGCTAGGAGAGATCACTAAAAAATAAATTAGAATGCAGTTACAACACAAGGGCTGTCCAGTCTAACTGTCCCTCTAATAGGTCTCAGAAGAATAAAAGGCTCACCTTCACCTGTCATCCATAGGGTACAGATTATTAATATTTTATGCTATTTTAAGAAAGGCCTATGAGAAAATGTCTTTTCTTTCTGTTTTGTTCCATGCAGAGACATTATTTCCAGATCTCTGTGGCATGAAAGAGCATGTCTATACAGAGTATTACAGAGTGTCTCTGACAGAACATAGCTGAAGGCAATATAATTTGGAGAAAGATGCCTCATAAATTCCACCCTATCTCATGACCCATCCAGCAAAGGTGGTTTTGTTCAGACACTGATCAAAAACCAACTGTCATCATGCAGGCAAGAAAAATTAACAATAGGCAATGTGTGCATTTACCCAGATCTCACCAAGGAGTGGGTGGAGAGCAAACTTCTGAAGAAAATTCAGAAAAAGAGCTGAAGCCTGACATGATGAACAGAAGCATGTTTTTGTAATTAGTATGTTTTCAACAGCCAAAATCTTTTGCTTCTTGCTAAGTGTTCTGTACAATCAGCTGGGCAGTGGGGAATGCTGGCCAAACATTCCTACATTTGCAGAGAAGTGCCACATGCCTCCACTGCGTGCAATGTTTGAGCATGCTGCAAAGTTATTTTTCCTGTAATGCCTGCAAACAAATAAATAATCAGAAGAGTACAGTACTGGCTATGCCATCCTTCACACCGATAAACTCAGTCTCCTTTATCTGCTTTGGCAGCATTGTGCTCTCGGCATCCACGTCCTGATGGCTGCTAAATGTCACTGCAAGAAAGCAGACACGGTGGCAAAAGCAGGTAAGCAGTACCACTCAAGCTGAAGTGGTAGGAAAGGGGTAAAAATGAAAGGCAGGAAAAGAAAAAAGCCTGATATCAAAGCAGCAGTGTATTTTCTCTTTGGACATTATACAAATCTCTGCTAATAACCTGTCTAGCATGAATTTATAGAACACAATCTGTATGGAGAGGAATTTTCCTCCTGTGTGCTCTGGGTCTAGTGGCTTTTACACACAGTTTCCAAAAGAAGCTGAGCAGTGCCCAGGTTTTATGTTTCCCAGGTACAGAAGTTACAGGAACAACGAATCTTGTCTGTGTTTTTATCTCAGCATGCCTGGCAGAGAGAAGGGGGCTTGGCCTTTGGAATCCACACACAGCTGGGCCAAATACTTCATGTCAACTCAAGTTCAGGGAAAACAAAGAAAGATTCAGCACAAAGACATTGTTTACATTCCGGGGCCACCCTTTTGCAGGTGGAAATCAGGGTGGCTCTGTCTTTTGAAAGCCTGAGGGATGGAGAGGTTGAAGGACTGAGGGCACCTACCCCTATTCTTTGCTATGCAAGACAGACTTATTTGGTCTGATTTCTCTGTGAGGAGGACTTGAAAGATACTAAAATAGAAATCTGCATGGTAAAGACTCCTTTTGAAGGGATAAATTTGTGGTTTATTAGTTGTATAATGCAGTAACTGAGGTCAACACCTGAACCAATATTTGTTGTTCTGTTAGTGGTCAAAGAGTTTGATAGTGAAAATAAGCTGTTAAAAAAGTTGGTTAAAGTTTCTTATATTCACACTAACTTTTAAAGCAAGGCGTCAGCTCTGCCAGCACATCTGGTGACACCTCTGAAGACCTGTTCCTGCACAGCACCTCTCTGTAGTCTGAACTAGAGGAGAATTGGGGACACGTACAGCAACTAAAGCAGAAACTGGGGCTGACTTGCTTGCTGGGCACAAGGCAGCAGGGAGGTCCGGTGTTACAAGAGAAACACTGGTCCCTGAATTCTGATTTTGGACAGTAAGAGAAAGGAGAAATAACATTAAGAATTTTTTGCATTAAAATGTGCTTAAGTGTGCCCACCTATGTTAATCATCTAGCAGCTGAACTTTGGAATTAATGATCTATTGAAGTCCAGTTCCATTGCTACTAACTGTTCTCACTGCTGAGGGTTACTTGTGGTTTTTGAAGAGCTCTGGGAGCAGGTCGGGTTTGATAATGACTATACTAACATCTGTCTGGGTGGTTGGTTAAGCATTTTAATTCCATTCACCAGATCAGAATTAAAGATTCAGGATGCAGCCCATTCATTCAGGAAAGGCAGCCTCTCTGTCTACCAACTCCATCTACCAGCACAAATGTGAAAACATAATAGAAGCTCTTTTATGCCTCCAGCAATGAACCACACACTTTTTATGACAGGCAGGTAATTGTTTTGGGTATGCCAAAATATCAAGTTTAGCAATTTATGACCAGATAAGAGAGACATAAATATTGTTTGATGGGAGCTGGCCAAGCACTGACCTGCAGCAGGGTTATTAATCGGAGTTAACTCCAGGCACTTCACAGAAAGGTTCAGCCACTGCCAGGAGAACAAGGATAGCCTAGGGGGGTACCTCTTGTGGTCACTCTGCACTCATTTAAAGGGAACCCTTATTTTTAGTGATGGGGTTATAGTTTCATTTTGTGGAATGTAAAAATGTTTGCAATTTTTTTCATGTGGTTGTGTGACACCATCCACATATAAAGTTTGGTTTGTGTGAGGTTTGATGGATTGCTGTATTCACAGGCTTCTTGGGTGTTGCTTCTGTGTTAACTCTCCATGTTTTTATTTGGCTGAACCATTTAAACTGAAAAATTGGCATCTTATATGCTTTTGATAAAACTAGGTCTTTTAAAAATTTTCGGTGAGGTGGGAACAGTTAGATTATTTGTATTGTGTGCCAGCAGAAACCACAATTTCCTATTTCTTCCCCCGTGCTGGCTGGTTAGGCCACTTCCCTGTGATTTGCAGGCTTTAATTTCCAGCCTCCTGAAGCTGAAAAAGCTGAGAACACAAACCCCAAAGCTTATTTATAGAGTGGTTTTGCTAACCACAATGATATTGTGCAAAGATAGACAGCACCACAGACTTTTCTGGTCTCAAAGGTATTAATATATGCTGGCTCGAAGGATATCTACTTTGCAAATTGCAGATATTTTAGCTGGAGCTATATCAGCTCAACCCAACCAGAGAAGATTAATTCTTTTGGGTGATAACAAATGAATAGGAGAAGCTAGATGTCAAATATAGTCTAGCGATATAATGCATTATTTCCACATATAGGGACAGGTTGCTGTACTTCTAGCTTAAAAATGTAGCAGGGAGATTTGTTTAGGCTGTGAATTTGTTTTGCTGTTAGACAACAGGGGAGACAAACTGCTCAGCTCTTTTTGGAATCACCTTTGGGAAAAAGAATAATTTAAAAAAAAAATTAGCAACCCAAATATGTGTCCAAAATGCTGCCTTTCGGAACATCAGCAGAGTTTTCAGTACTATGACTTTTACATCCCGGTGCACAGATTTCTTTCTGTCTTAGTATCTTGGTATACAGCCTTTTGTCATCAGGCAAGGAAATGGAGAAAGCTTATTGCTCCCAATTCCTTCTTAGAGGAAAGAAAATGTATTTGTCTTTATGAGTGCTTTCTCTCTGTTTCGTTGCAGAACATTGATCTAGAACCTGTATAAACTGTCTCAGAGCAAAAAAGTATATTGTACACATTTCGTCTAATTTCCCGTATTATATGGTGGAGATATAAGTAGCCAAGCCAGAAAATCATCACTGGAAGTAAAAATGGACCATGATAGCTATGAAGTATGCCAAATACTATTGCCTGGTTTGATTTTGCATTTCTGTTTACATTATCACTACCATGCCACCATTATTTTAAATTGCCTTGTGTCCTGCAGGATAAGATAGTAACATACTTCCCTTTGGCTTTCAAGCTATAATTAAGTTGGGCTTAGTTTACCATTTTAATGAGGAGAACTCCCTACACAATTCTCTGTATCATGCATAAACACAGATTCCTGTTTATTCGCCCTGAGAGATCTGTTAATACTGTATTATACTAACATCTGCATCTTGAAACAAAATGCACCCATTTTTAAAAATCCGTGAATGAATACCATGTGTAGTCAGGTTTATGGAATATTAAGCTGATGAAAGGTTCAAGTCTAAACAATCAGGCTAAGCCACCTGAGTTTATTTAATTAACATTCAGAAAAATGTGAACACGTGGGGAGAAATATTCCTGTATGTTTTGACACATTTCTTTGTTCTTCTACCCATCAAGATACAATCCCTACACAATAGAAGTCTGAGGGTTGTTTAATGTCTGGGTAACTGAGAACAGAAGAAGGGCCATACTGCCTGCTTGTGTGTCGTATGTCTTGGCTCTGTATGGCAGTTGCACATCCCCCTGGGATCCGGAGCCTTCAATAGGCCAGTTGATGGCTTTTTAGCACCTTTTGTGCCACACGGTGCCTGTCCCCGGTGCCTGTCCCCGTGTACACATCTAGGGTGGTACCAAGGTGCTGTCAGTCACATCCTCCCCCACCGCGGGGCAGGGTGACTTCACCTCCACCAGCTGGTGGGCAAAGAGGAGTGGGACCCTCAGTCGATTGACAGGGTCCTCAACAAAGGAGGTGCCCAGAGTAGCTGAGAAGCTTCTGGACCATGTTGTAGTGCCCACAGCCAGATCTGGCAAGGCTATACAAGGGGGTGCCCGCTGAAGACCCTCTTTGAGTGGTCTTCTCGGAGCAGCGGGTCTGTGAATTGAAGCCCTCCCCTTAGACTGGGATGCCATCTAAGGAGATTTCCCACTCCTCTGGTGAGTGGTTATTTACTGGATATATCCTTGATTGAGTCCTTGCCTAACCCAGGCAAGTGTGAGCCCTCGCCTAACCCAGGTGAAGTTTTATTTCTTCTGGGTACCCATGAGTGAGAGGTCTCTGGTTTTGTTTCTTGTGAGTGAACGCATGCACATTGTGGGTCCTCATCATTCTTATGTTATTGTACCCCTATAATTTCCTCAACTGATATCTGAACCTGTATTTTATGTTGTCAGAGTGCTAAATAATTGTACAAAACCATGTTTCTAGTTGGTTTATTGGCTACACTTTTCTAGCTAGAATAAAGTCTGCTTTGGAACTTGTTGCCCACCTAAAATTGACTTTTGGGGTGCCTCCGTGACACTCTATCAGGAGTGTGCTGCAATCCCCGTCCAGCCATCTTAGCTGGGCTGCCTTCCTGTGGGAGCCTCATCGTGATGGGGAGGAGGGCAGGGCAGCCCCAGCACCCATCTGAGCATGGACGGGGCATGTGGGTCCTGCACCTCCAAAGCCCTTCCCACTCCCACGAGTGAGACATAACCCTCGTCAGATGGATGCAACAGGACTTGATGTGGGAGGCAGTGCTGGTGCAGAGAGTGGAAATGTTTCCATCCCACATAGGCTGTCACAACAGGGGTGACTTGAATTTCAGTTCTTGCACTGAAGAGAACATGGGGATGGCTCCGTGTCTATTATTTTGATGTAATGAGGATATGTGAGAAGTCAGAAGAAAAGTACATGGCTTCATGAAGTGTCCTATGATGGAACTATCTGGATTTACTGTAAGAAACTTGGGAGTGGTTAAGTGGTGCTATCTATTCTAAAGAACCAGTTTTACCAGATAAAGTTTTTATTTGGAGACAACTGAATAATGGGAAAGCCATTTTCAAGTGGTGGTGAATTCTCTGTGAATGCAAGTAGCCACATCTGAAAATACCGTTATTGAGATTCCAACATGAAAGTGAAATACTGAACCGCTGAATGCCGGAGTGTGAACAGTGGCTTAGAAATTATCTTCTAGTGAGAAAATGCAAGATAAATCCCATTTACAGGAGAAAAGAGAAGGCTTTTTACAAATACTTTTATTGTAGAATGTGTGCCTGTCTCCATGAAACAACGTTTGGAGCTGCTGGAGAACTATGACATGGAGAACAGTCCAGCTCCAACATTCCCTACACACATATGTTTAACATTTTACCTAGAACATTTTCGCTGACTGAGTGCTGGCATTATTTGAGTGTCTGTGATGCTAATTTGTGTCTATGGAATGTTTTTAATAGTTTTATAGGAAAGAGCTTTAGGGTTGTACAATATGACATGGCTGCAGAACTTTCTGAGAGTCCTGCAAAAATAGCAAATTTACATTCTTCATGAAATTGAGGTATTCCTTGAGCAGACATTGCCTTGCTTCTTAGTAAATCATCTCCAGTACCTTTGGTACACATGAATTTACCAAGAGCATGTCTCTGAAAGGTCAACAGATTTCTCAGTCTAGTCAAAACATCTTTCCAAGTTTTAGATTGCACAAACTTCACTCTTGAGAAATATCCCCTTGAGTGATTCTCTTATAAAAAATATTGTGTTGATTTGCAAGTGAATTTTTAGTACGTTTCTTCGTCTTGAAACATGTTGCTAAGGTACACTGTCTTGTTTTGTATTCACCATTTGGCCAATGCTTCACCATGCACTAGGAAAATCCCTCTGAGGAACACAGGCTGCTGAGCAATCCAGCAGTGATGACCTGCTGTCCATGACCACCTATAGCACAAATCTCTCCACCAATAAGGTGGTAGGCAACACTATTTTATTCCGATTTTGTTCACTGATTGAAGCAAATATTTCATTTTTAGCAACGATGTGCTTTGCAACAAAAAAATCCTGGGTCCCAAAACTGGGTCAGTCAGTAGAGAATACATTTGGTTGTTGAGTGCTGGCACTGTAATCGTTATTTCCCAATGACCTGTTGCAGTACTTTCCAGCCTGACATTGTTCGTGCCTTAATCGCTTCCCATCTTAACTATTCTTGCTGCCACTTTTGTGCTCTTAAGTCTCTTAGCTTCTCAGTGTCCAAAGTTCAGTGGCTAAATCATGGACTTGGTCAAGGAAATGGAAATGTCCCACCCTTCTCCTCAGTCAGTTTGCACTGGAGTTCTACACAGCTTTAAGGACAATTCAGACTTTGCCCTTTGTCTTCCAAACCTCTCCTCTATAAGCTGAAATACAATGTCTATTCTGCGATTATGACTTTAACTAGATTTCAATTGAGCTATTCAGGATGTTCAAAGGGGCCAAAGGCTACCACCTTTCATATTTTTAATTGGGAATAAAAATTCTCATGAACTACAAATGTCGTATTAGGCAACACTGTGAGAAGGAGTTCCTCAGGTTAGCTATGAATACTGTCTTCTGGACATGGTTTTTAGGAGGTAGTGTGGGGATGGCAATGAACTCTAGATATCTTCTGGAGATCCTTGGAAGAATTTGGTCTTCAGTGATTTTATGAAATTCTGAGGTTCTCTCAGTGGCAGCAGCTACATATTTAAACATCAACAGCCATTGTATACAAAAAGATGGGGTGAAACTGTGGCCATCTCGAGTCAATAATATAACACGTAATAATTAAATATTTCTCTCTTCAAAATTTAACTGTCTCAAAAGTGGAAATTCTATAATTTAGACATTTAGCCTAAGCTAGTTCTGCTGTGGTTAGCAGAGGGAGAGCTCTTCAGAAGGTGATTTGGCTAGCTATTTTAGAAGTGTGTTTCATAGTTAGGTTAAAATGCCCTTAGGAGACTGTTTCTCTCCCTGAGGAGTTAATTTCTCTCCTTTGACTGCAGACAGTGCAAGGGACAGGCTTTGAATAAAACCCAGCTGTTGTATAGCTGGTTTCAGCTGTACATTGTCTTCCATGGTTTTGTCTGTATAGCCTTGAGCTCAGTCCTGCACTGTGTACTGTGTGATCCTGATTTTAACTGAAGAGCAGGTGGTGGTTTTGGGCCACAAACCAGGTTGCACCAACAAAATTATAGTTTTTTTCTGTATTTTGCTAAAACGGAGACGTTCAGCAAGTATAAATAAATTTTAATGCTGTTTTGGTAAGAAATACAGAAATATCATGATTCATACGAAATAACAGGAAATTTTAAAATTCTGTGTTTATAGCTTTAAATACATTTTGTATAATTTTCCACGAAATGGTAAATCTCATTCCTGAAAAGCTCTGCTCAAGGTACAAACCTTCTCTGATGTTTTCTTTACTGTGAAAACAAAAAACTGTCCAACTTGACAAGTAAGGGCTACACAGAATTAAGTACAGCTTACTTTAGTTAAGCTGTAATTGCTTTGCAGAAATTTTCCAATCTTAAAAAATGTTTTTAAAAATTAGAATATATTGGAAAAAAATGAAATCCAGTTGCATTTGCATTCCTTCTGTCAGCATATTGTATTGCATTTCCCTTGGCTTTCACTCTTCAACCACTGTTTCTCAGTGGTTGTTTCTCCTTCACCCCAATGCTTGTTTCTCACTTAGGCCATGATTTTGTGGATATATTATTGCAGGCTAGGTGTTGATTTACACCCAGTACTTATTGTTTGGTAGGTGTTTGTGTGCACATACCTACCACAAGTAAATGAGAGGTGTTTTACCAAATTTCTAGCAATATCTAATGAATTAATGAATCAAGCAAAGTTGTAGAAATAATAAGTGAAAATGGAAAATACAAACTTAACTGTGAGAGATTCAGAAGCTATTGGATGGTTAGGGTTTACAAGAGTCTTAAAAAGTGGCAGATTGTAGCAGAAAGTAGAGATTTCCATTTGCTTCCCTCATCTCATGTTCATAAAATTAGTCACCCCTTGTTTCCCCTAGTTCTGCCTTACACAATAGATACAGAGGAATCCACTGGGATAACCATGAAGTTCCAAATCATTTAACTATATTTATTTAGATTACAAAAACAAAAGCAGCAAACCTGACTGATGAACATCACAGACTGAAGGAACAATGCCTTTAGAAACATGCAAATAGATTTCCTTTAATTCTGGAAGGAGGTCTTTGAAATAAACAGCGTGGTAAATTATTTAGCCTCTATTTTTTTGGAGACTGAGCTTGCTAATGTTCCAGATGTGAGAGAACAGGAAGTTCTATAATTTCCTCAGAACTTGTGATGTGTAGCTCATTTTATTTTAAATGCAGATTGGTAAAATAAGAATAAAAATAAAGCAGTCATTCCCTTATACAAATATGTTGTTTTATTAGTTTTATTCACTACACCACTTTTTCTGATTTTTTTTCTTTTTGCTCAGTAGCATAGTTGTTTTCTACATTGTTAGAACCAATTGAGCCTTAGAGACCTATTTTTACTGCAAGTGCAAAGATAAATCATTAGGATGATATTTTGAGATTACAATTACAGAATATTAAGCACTGCTAATAATAATAAAACAGTATTACTACATCAATCAAATTATGTTGGATGTTAATGATGATTATTAGTAAATATGCAGAAATACATTTTCCACTACAGGTACTGTAAAATGTTGTGTGGCATCATTGATTAAACAGATTTCTCCATCAGTTTGTGTGATTAAAAAATCTATATTTGAAAGGTAAAAGAATATAAATCAAATTCATATAGATAACTGTAAAATTGTTTCCAGTCTGATAGCAGCTGAAATGTAGTAGTTCTTCAATCAGTAATTTCCTCATTACTTCATTTTAATGGCAAATTTTTTCAAGATTTTCTTGTTCTACATACTCAGCTCTTCAGCACTGTGCACTTTTCTAACAGAAATTAACTACAGTCAACTCTTTCCCCACCAAGATATATTTCTATGTTTATACATGTAAGTTTTATGTATTTTTCTTAAGAAAAGTAGTGAACATGAGAAACGCTGAACATCATTGTTTGATCATCCTTTTTAGAGTCCCATTTTGCACCCTGACTCTGGTTCTGTCAATGGAAGGACACCCCCAGGCCCTCAGGGTTGTGGATGCCGAGCTTGTGCAGGTTAGCTGACAAAGCAGGTCAAGCAGATCTGTAGAAGGGGTCGTACTGGCCTCAGATGTCCACAGCACATTGAGTAGGAACAGAAGGAAGCAAAACAGTATTAAAAATAGTTCAAAACATTGTCATTTAATGAATTTTTGCTCTGTAGTTCTTTGCAGTCTGATAATTTTACTGATTCTGTACATGCTAGGAAATCTTCCAGGGAAGGTAAAACTTGAATTATGCATGAATTCACACAAAAGAGGCAAGCCAACATCTTTCAAGAACATCTTTCATTGGCTCGTATTTTTTAAAATACTGCATCCTATTAGCAGTCCCTGTTTGGTCCTAAAATATTTACATTCCAAGATAAATGTTGACCTAGTGAATAAACAAATTTCTGTGAATGGTTTTCTAGATAAAGACATGGGTGAGTGGCCCAAACACAGGAATCAAACAAATTCACCAGACAGCTTACAGGACAGAAATTCCCTTGGGTCTAGTGAGATTTAAACCTTATCATTATTAAACATAGTTAGTTTGATCTAATCTCCTGAACTATACTTAGATTCTGTTTACCACAACTGTCATCTCGTTAATGATTAGGCATGCTATAGCTGAAGTTATGTGAATTCTGGGCAGTATTGATTCCGTAAGAATCTAAAATCTAATTTGGGTATGAATTGCACAGAGGAAGATGGGTTATAATCCCGTCAGTGTACCAAGTCTGCAAGGATGTCATCCTGCCTTTGTAAGCAATCAAGCCTGACAGCAGGTACGTGATACCACAAATAAAGCAGCTGTGTGGAAAAATATCAAGGAGAGGCTTATCAGTGCCCAGCTGGAGCTATACTGAGCCCTGAATGGCATAGGTCCTGAAGAAAAGTCTGTTTGTACTCTGTAAGTGTATGAGCTGCTTTAGTATGGAAACCAAATTTTATTTTTCTCCACCTCAGACCAGGACACTTCTGTGTTACAGGGTAATAAATGATCGTACAAACAAGATGGAGAGGAATGTAACAACTCCGTGTTGCATTTGAAGAGAACAGAACATCAATTATTGTATCAATATCACTTAATAATTTAGGATTATTTCATACTATATACTTACCTCCAGAAAAAAATATGTACTTAAAACGCGGCAATATGGTAGCACATTCAAATTTGTCTCTGACAAGAGTCAGAACTCAAAGGGACTTGCGCTCTTCAAGGTGCCTGAACTCCTAGAATTTGCTCAGATATGTTTTGAGAAAGCTGCTCTGTAGAAGCACCTAACAGAATATCAGTAAATTAATGGGCTATCAATAAAGAGTCTATCATAAGTTGGCTTTCAAGAGCTTGCCAATAGCCAACTGCAAGTTGTGCTGTGTTAAGGCAAAGGGGGCACACAGACCTGGCAATAAATACTGCTTTCTTGTCATGAAATGGAGCAATAAAGATAGAGATAAAGATACATATTTGGACACCCAGTGCTAGCTCAAATGTCACCTGTAGTTGCACTGATCGCTTCAAAGGCTTCATGAAAACTGAAGCTCTTCCCAGTATTGGATATCGAAGGTATGGATATGTCCATACTTGGACACGCATGGAACTGCATTGTGCTGTTTCAAAAATACAGATGAAACTGAGGCACAGTGACATAAATCTGTACTAATTTAGAGAAATCGATGATATTACTCTGAAGTTAGTGCAAATTTCAGAAAAATTTGCTACCCCAAAGGTCCACCTTTGAGATCTGTTTGAAAAACAGGAAGCTATATTCCACAATCCTGAAAACACCTTGGACCATAGCAAGGAAATAAATAGCTCCTTTCCACTCCAAGTTGTTAACTGTGCTTATGCATTGTTTTTTGGCTGAGTAACAGCCATGGAGAGAGGAATATTTTCCAAATGCAAATATAAAAATGTCCTTAGGATGCAGACATTTATTGCTCTTTGGGAACACTGCATTCTTTTTTAGATGTTAAAAATTCAGCATAGAGCACAGAGTTCACACCTATTCACTAGATTTCTAATGGTCATTGAACTAAACAGCACCGTGCACGACAAGGATATAAGGAAGGAAAGACCTGAAGGAAATTAAATGGCTTCTAAATATACAGTCTTCACAGAATTATGTTTAAACAGTCTCATTTTGGTTCCAGTTCTTTTTGTGAAGTCAGTGACAAAACTAGTGACTTTAGTCGTATACAGGCAAAATCCTTTGCTTTTAGCACATTATATTGGAAAAGTCTCTGTGTCTAAACCAGTAAGACCTATTTTATTACCCTGCAGAAGAGGATAAACCACCATAAGTCAATATTGTCTACACTAAATCATCTTCTTGTTATGAAATATAATGTTCTGTAAGCCGTGAGTCATTAAAAAGCAAGAAGAATCCCCAACAAGATTTTTGCTAAACAGCCAAAGAAGAAACTCTATGTAAGAATTATTTCATTTTCAATGGAATCATACATTTATTATAAATTAGATTTATAGGTCCTTTTTAAATGACTGTTACTCACAGTCTACTTTGTTTTGATTAGGAATGTACTGTATTCTTCTGGAAGAACTGTTTTCCATGAGAAAATATGAACTAATGATATTGAAAAAAATATCTGAGAAGATTTATATTCAGTTGAAACTTCTAATGGAAGCCAGACTTGCTACCAGATTTTCATCCAGCTTATTGTCGTATTCACTTTGTCCTATTCACTACCTACTTAGTAGCTCTGTTGAATTAGAATAAAAAATAAATAACCTTTGCTATCCAGGAAAATGTTATATTTTCCATTTTTTCATCAAATTCAGTGAAGAAAAGGTACGTAGTGTTTAGGCCCCACCACTGCAAACTGGCTGAATGAGAGAAGCCAGAGAGTTGTAGTCAATGGGATGGAGTCCAGTTGGAGGCCGGTCACTAGTGGAGTGCTTCAAGGATCGGTATTGGGGCCAATATTATCCAATATATTCATTAACAATTTAGATGAGGGAATTGAGTGTACTATCAGCAAGTTTGCTGATGACACTAAACTGGGACACGCCAGAGGGCTGCGCTGCCATCCAGAGAGACCTGGACAGGCTGGAGAGCTGGACAGGGAATAACTTGATGAAATACAACAAGGGAAAGTGTAGGGTCCTGCATCTGGGCAGGAACAACCCCAGGTTCCAGTATAGGTTGGGGAACGATCTGTTAGAAAGCAGTGTAGGGGAAAGGGACCTGGGGGTCCTGGTGGACAGCAGGATGACCATGAGCCAGCACTGTGCTC